>CM035103.1:45843676-46118301 GCA_020205505.1 Panax japonicus
TTTTTCGGAATTTTCATATTTCTATTTCTTCGTAATTTACCCCACTTACGCCCACCCAGCCACCCCACGCCACCCCACCTACCCCACCTACCCCACCCCACCTACCCCCAGTCCCACCCACACCTTACCCACCTAGCCACTCACCCACCCCACGCACCCACCCACCTACCCACCCCACTTACCCCAGCCCAGCCCACCCCATCAACCCAACCCACCCACCCACCCACCCACCCAAACCTACCCCCACCTACCTACCCCACTCCACCCCACACCCATCTACCCCACCCACCCATCACACCCCACCTACCCCCAGCCCCTACCAACCTACCCCTACCCAGCCAACCCAACCCACCTACCCTACCTACCAACCCACCCACCCCACCCCACCCCACCCCACCCCACCCCACCCCACCCTCTACCAACCTACCCTACCACCTACACCACCCCTCCACCCCACCCCACCCCACCTCACCCCACCCACTACCAACCTACCCTACCACCTATCCCATCCCCCCTACCAACCTACCCCCACCCCCTACCAACCTTCCCCCACCCAGCCACCCCAACCCACCTACCCTACCTACCAACTCACCCACCCCACCTACCCCACCCCTACCAACTCACCCCCACCCAGCCACCCCAACCCGCCAACCCTACCTATCCACCCCACCCACCCACCCACCCTACTCCCACCCCACCCACCCCACCCCCACTTATGCCACCCCCACACACCCACCCCCACGTCACCCTACCCCACCCCTCCCCTCCCCTCCCCTCCCCTCCCCTCCCCTTAATTTCTAAGAATGAAATATGTGTTAAATTTTTAATATAAATTAAATTTAAGTTAAATTTAAACATTTGAGGGTATTTAGGTCACTTTCTAATTATTTATTTCATTCTTAGATGTATTTCTAACATCAACTAAACATATACATGGAATATTAAAAAATCATTCCATTCCCTTCCTTATTCCATTTCCTCATCTATTCCATTCACTATTCTATTTCATTCCTTCAATCCAAACGTAGCATTAATTCATATCATAAATATAAAATATTTATCCGGGCAGACGGGCAGTAGTTTTGGTCAATTATCATAGGATTTTGGATGTGATATGTTTGAAAAGTATATTTCTGACAAAACCAGAGCTGGGTCTGCCCCATGATTTAATTCTGACACCATTTTGTGTACCCGTAAATGTAACTGTTTTTAGTGTTACATTCTGTACACCTGGCTCTTGTAAATCCTTGCCCAAGCTTCCAATGCTATAGAAATTAAACATTGTCATTCAACAGTAATTGTCTAATTTTCACTATAAGTTAAATAGATCGAGATTGAATTGTTACCTAATGTCATGGCCAGTGCCACACACGACATTTTCGATCAACAAATTTGTAGTGTCTGTGCCTATTGAGACACAATCATCTCCTGTACAAATTTTTGAGTTCAAGATCGTGACTGCAGATGATAATTGAACGTGAATTCCATCGGTGTTTGGGCTATTACCGGAGGCCAAGACCTTCACTCCTTGCATTTTGACAGCCATTGATCACAATGTGGAACAGTTGGCTGTTTAGTGAAGTTAAGCCACTTATTAGTATGATATTGTTTGAATTTGTAAAGCCACGTTAAGCCACGTTTTCTGTTCCAACCTAGCCACATATACATATATATACAAACATAAATCAAGGAAAAGATTTCAGCTTGAATGCTTCACTTCTTTTCTTTCCCACCAAGATTAGAAGACACATAATGAAATTGACGAAACCACAAAATAGTTGTACATTCAAAGAACAAAATTTTACAGCAAATCATTCAGATTCTCCCTATTTTCAGCATCAATCTATCAATTCTCAGAAAAACAAAAATGACCCAGAAAAGCAAATCACTTCAGTCCAAAATTTTGACAAGCAAAATCAGCAAAATAAAGCACTTCATCAGTGAAAGGAACAGTAGAAACTGACCAAACAGAGCATGAGTATGACCAAGAACAGCAAAATCCAGATGAGAATTGGAGCCCAAAAGGCAGATTCATCAACCCATTTTGACCCTCATCAATAATTGGGTGCTAATCGGGTCAAAGAATAGAAGACAAAAAAAGGGAGAGAGCAATTTAATAGTGTGGATGTTAATTTTTATTTTTTTATGTAGATCATGGAAGAATTGTAAAGGAATGGTATTTTGGTCATCTGTCACGTCCATAATATTAAACTGCGAATGGGAGTCCTATTAACCGTTTCATCTACGAACGGACGGTCACAATGTGTTGCAAAGATAATCTTAAATTGACAACGTTGTCAATGAATCAGTCCATATATATATATATATATATATATATATATTTATATATATATAGAGAGAGAGAGAGAGAGAAAGGATCTCGGACGGACCTTTTCAACGGACCAACAAACGGACTTAAGAAAAAAGAGACACGTGGGTCAAGCCTAAAGGAAATTCGGGTCTTAAAAAATAAAGGGGCGAATTCTTGGTTCTCTCAAATCCAGTTACTACTGGTACCTCACCAATGACGGCATCGAATTTCTTCGCACTTACCTTAACTTGCCTTCCGATATTGTCCCTGCTACTTTGAAGAAATCTGCCAAGCCTCTTGGTCGCCCCATGGGTGGCCCGTCGAGCGATCGCCCCCGGTAATTCTCTCCCTCTCTGTCTATTTGTATATGTGCTTGCTTTTACCATTTGTTTAGAATCCCTTTGTTCCAATCTTTGAGTGATGTCCATATGTTCTTTTGAAAATATTTTTTGAAAGCAATATGTCCTGTATTTTCCCTTTGAAAGTTTACTAATTGATATTCTACTTGCACAATTTTTTTTTGTGTTGTTCAAAATTACGTCTTTACCACAATGTACGAGTTAAAATCTTGAACCGTTCAATTTGTGCAATTGATTCTCTTTTTAGATAATATGTGGCTGTGGTGGTAGATACTAGTTTATATAGAGGATGATTTTGATATAAAGTTTTGACTTATAAATTGTGTACTCTAATTTGACGCAAATGGATTATATGTTCTTATTTTTTGGTCGGTAATTCTATGCTCTTTTGTGTAATGTGAATTGTGTTTTATGTTGATGGTTGTGAACAATGGTCCATCAAGGTTTGATGGCGAAAGACCACGATTTGGTGATCGGGATGGTTATCGTGCAGGGCCTCGAGGTGGACCACCTGGTGAGTTTGGTGGAGACAAGGGTGGAGCTCCTGCTGATTACCACCAGCCTTCTTTTAGGGTAATCTCTCCCTCGTGTTCTTTTTCATGATATTTTTTGAATGAATCACAAGTTGTGCGATGTTGGAATCTTAAAATATTAGTGTAATAGGCAAATAATGTAGATTGGGTTAGAATGATAGTGTGAAATTATGAAACATGATGGTAGAGCACTATGTATTCAATAGATATGTCTACTTTCTGAATTGAGTAGAAATGTCTGTTTTCTTAATTGGATGATTGAACATGCTAGACTAATGAGAGTCTTGGTGACGCTTTAGGTTATTTAGGCTAGGGAAAAAACGCTAACAAGTATCTAAATTTTCCATGGTTCTATTACCAATTCTTGGCTGGATATAATATCAACTATTAATCTACTTACTTTTATATATCTTGTGTTCATATTCCACTCATATAGGGATCTGGTGGAAGGAGTGGTTTTGGTCGTGGATCCGGTGGATATGGTGCGGGGGCTACTAGCTCTGATCTTCCTTAAGTTGCTACTTCATTGCTTTGTAAACTCCAAATATTGATGAGTAACGTGTAATAGTTCTAGGCTTGAGCAGATATGTTGTGTTGCGAAAGTAGTTCCAACTAGTGTTGTCTCTTATGGTTTTGTGGTGGTAGAGATATAATTTATTATTGTATTTGAAATATGATGAATTAATGACAGAATCATTAGTTTTTGGTTTTTCTTTCATATGGATGGTTTAACCAATTATCATATGAATGTTCAAGGCTCTTGCACTTTCTTTTGGATTTCAGCAATCAAGCTCGTTTGTTTTATTACATAATTGAATTATGTTGAAGTTAAATGAATTTTGTAAACGTAAACCCACTCATCTTTTATGTTCCCCTGAATTAAAGTACCAAAGCAAATGGCAAATGGCAAATGGCAAATGGCTTACACTTGGCTCTACTTAACATTCAATTATCTCGAAATCCTGTTGCAAGTTTAAGTAATGTAAATCAAAATTACTATTTTCTCTCCAGTCTCCATCAACACCTCCATGTCCTTATGTTCTAAATGAAACTGAATCCATGCTTCTATCAAACTTCTATCTTAATAAAAGTAACTGACAAACACGTATACAACAAGGAGCATGGATGCAAAATTTCACAGTAAACCATATATTAATCAATTCCACGGATAGCAACAAAGCACAACATATTAATACTAAACAACATATTAATACTTTTACCCACATTGCTTTACGTTTACAAAATAATTCAGATAAAACCTTACAAGTAGTAACAAACTTATAAAAAATATTCAAAATGTGGCCCAGAATGCATAATTATAATAACATCCTAGCAACATTTGAAATCATACAGAATGCAGCCCGGAAATATGGCAGTCATACAAAATGCAGAATCTCAGGTTTATACTTTGCAACATAATTAGAGGCACTGTGAAGAGCATCAGGTTTAGCACCACAAAATCTCATCCTGAAATGAAAAACAACGCATTAGTAAGCATGGGACAACTTCAATTTAATAGCAATAACTTCCACTAACAATAACTCATGCTACCAGCTAATCCTTTACTACATGGTACAATTGAAGTAAAAGCAATCACAAAATGGCTGAAATGACTAATGAGGATCAAATTCTATTAGCTTTGAAAAATAAATAAACACATCCACATTTGAGTTCCATTCCAATTGAAGGCCGCAATTATTGGCATTGTCACCAAATCTCAACAACTTCCACCAAAAACATCATAAACCCCCTAAAATGCCAATTAACAATCAGCTTTTACATTTACGCTCTGTTTCTGAGTTTTAAAATGGACAGAAAAAAAATGGACGGAAAATTTAAGCTTTCTTTCCAATTCTTATGTTTCTGAGTTTTTTAATAAACGGAAAATAAAAGAAATGGATAGAAAACTTGGCCACTTTTCCTGCCAAAGTTTTTCGTCCAAAATTGGCCAGATTTGAACGGAAAAGAAATTAGAATAAGTAATATTTTTATAATTCTCATATTATCCTCAACTTTTAATATAATAAATTTTAAATTACAACTTATGTACTCAATTTTAAATTTTCTATTCTTTTCTATTAAAAACTCAAAAATAACACAAAGAAAAACTTCAAGTTTTCTATTCTTTTCTTTTCTGTTCTAATTTAAGTTTTCTATTCTTTTCTTTTCTGTTCAAAACTCAAAAACAGAGTGTTACAGTTGATTTTTTAATTTTTCATTTTAAAATGATAAAATTTGTTTCTTGTGATACCCACATTCCCTGCTAATTGGAAGAAAGTTCTAGGGCTTAGCCACCACAATAAATAAATAAATAAAATGAAAAAAAAATTATTTCACATTTACAAACTGGACCATGAATCACATTGAAACATAGACGCATAACATTTCCATGCAAGTTTTTGCATACCCAAGTAACCCGACACCATGTACAGCTGCAATTAACAATTCGTTTCTAAAAAAAATAAAAAAATAAAAAATGCATGATCTACACCCAGGTGAAAAATAAACACTCTATATCAGGTGAAAAAAAACACTCTATATATGCAAACCCTAGCTTCAAATCGTCAATTGAAAGGGGCTTTGAGAGAGAATCGGGAAAAGGGGTTCAGAGAATTGCGAATACAAAATGAAAGCAGTGTTACCTCGTGCACTTCAGGTATTGCATGATGAAAACATCTTCAAAAATGCACCATCAGTTCCCAAAAGTACAGTAATCGAAAGCAGAGTCAGGTTTGAGAAACTAAAATCTGTAGAGATGAGGTTTGAGAGAATCGGACTATTCAATTTGGGAGTCTCTTTAATTCGCGATGGGTTTGAGAAGACAGAGACACGCAATTTGAAGGGTTTGAGAGAACCAAGAATTCGCTCCTTTATTTTTTAAGACCCGAATTTCCTTTAGGTTTGACCCGCGTGTCTCTTTTTTCTTAAGTTCGTTTGTTGGTCCGTTGAAAAGGTCCGTCCCAGATCTTCTCTCTGTGTGTGTGTGTGTATATATATATATATATATATATATATATATATATATATAAATATATATATATAGGATTTCATCCATGGCAACTGGTTGCCATGGACACTGTTCTAACAACCCCTTTTCGGACCGTTGATCAACTTATTGAAATATTTAGATTGAAACATAAAATATGCCCAACCGACATAGCTTGTTGTGTTTAAAAAACAGTTTGTACGAACTTTTATTTTAATATAAGGGCCCCACATGATCAACATGTTGTCCGTATATTAAACTAAAACGAATTTTTATTAGGGTCCTTAACACTAATATACAACAATTAGAAAGTAATTACAAAAATAAAACACACACAACATAATTACAAAAATAACGCAATTCATATTAATAAGGAAACCTAAAATTAAGGAGAAATATCTGCCATAACTAATCATTCAAATTCAACTATCTGAGATCTAACCACAAAAACAAATTCAAATTAAAGTATTCAAATTCAAATTTCATAGGAAAGACTGCACAAATTTTGTAATTTGCAGGAGGTGGCGGAGGCAATTTTCAGAGGAGGTGGAAGCTTTGGAGGAGGTGACAGTTTCAGAGGAGGTGGTAATGGTGACTTCAGAGGCGGCGGTGATGGCTATGGAGAGGTAAAAATGGCGGTGGTGGCTCAAGTGGTGGTTACAGAGACGGTGGAGGTGGAGACTGGGGCGGTAGTGGCGGGAGCAACCATTTTCTGGTAGTAAAAGGAAATTCTCAAGATACTGCAGAGGAGAAGATCATTAGTAATGTCATGGTAACCAAACTTTTATAACAAGGTAATCAAACTTTTATACTAAGGTAACCAAACTTTTATACCAAAGTAACCAAACCTTGGTAATTACCAAGGTAACCAAATTTTTATACTGAGGTAACCAAACTTTTATATTAAGGTAACCAAACTTTTATATCAAGGTAACCAAAACTTTTATACTAAGGTAACCAAACTTTTATACTAAGGTAAACAAACTTTTATACTAAGGTAACCAAATTTTTATACTGAGGTAACCAAACATTTATACCAAGGTTACCTTGGTATGAATGTTTGGTTACATTGGTGTGAAGGTTTTGTTACCAACTGCATTATGAAAAAACTGATGGTGTGGAGGTGGATTGATTACCTTGGTATAAAAGTTTAGTTACCTTAGTATAAAAGTTTGGTTACTTTGGTATAAAAGTTTGGTTATCAAACTTTTATACTGAGACTTTTATACTAAGGTAACCAAACTTTTATACCAAGGTAAACACCAATCAACACCAATCAACAAAAAAAGTGATCATAAATTCATAATCAAATGCACATTTTACATACAATTAAGATCATAAACCCCAATTGAATGAAATTAAAGAGAAAACCTTAAAAATTAGTGCTCGAGAGAGAGTGAGAGAGAGGTAAAATAGAAGTACTTACAAAAATAGAATACAAAGAAATATGAAGAACAATTGGAAGAATGAAAGAGGTAGAAAAAATGACAGAATAGAAGAAAATGGCAGAAATGGCGTCTTCATCTTTTATACAAAAATGACAGAAATGGCGTCTTCATCTTTTGAAGAAAAAATGGCAGAATAGAAGAAAATGAGAGAGAAAATGGCAAAATGGCGTCTTTATCTTCTCTCTTCAATGACGTCTTCATCTTCTCTCTCCACTCTTCAACTTTTGTCTTTAAATATGAAAATGGAAGAATAGAAGTGCATTGGCGTACATAAAATGAAAGTAGGAGGAGATGAGAGAGAAAATGACACCTACCAAAACTAATCCCCTAAATTAAGGAATCATAATTATACTAATATTGTCATGTCAGCCATTACATATTAATCCCTTAATTTAAGGACCTTTAATTATGTTAAGATTGAAAATAAAAACAAAAAGTGTAATACTTTTGTAATTATTTTATAGGTGTATGATTTTTGTAATTATTTCTAAAAATGTACTATTATATGTAATTTACCCTTTTTATTATTAAAAAACACTAGTCGGCACAGTTTGTACGGACGGTGTCTCTTTTTTTTCAGACATTTCGCTCATAATTAAAAATGCGTACGCACATGTTGCAAAAACTAGTTTATTGGACAAGCCCAATTATATAATGTTCAAAAGTCAAAACATAAGAATTCTTCTCAAGACCTCCCGCATTTTATTCTGAATTTATAACCAAAAACAACAAATACGACGTCGTAGCTGATTGACTCACTGTCCTACACTAGCTTAAACACACGTCATAAAATGTCATCATCACCCTTAGTTCACCAATCAAATCATGAGCTGACACGTAGATAGTTTTGCAAATTATAATATGTAGGTATAATTAAGTTGGAAGATATGTGAAGTCCTAAAAAATGCAATTCAATATGCAATATGAATACACGTTTCGATATTAATTTATTTACGTTAAGATTAATTGTCCAAAAATCAATGCATGGCGTTGGACGCTTAGTTTTTATCGTGTCCATTAATAAAGGCACATGCATGCATGCACGCACTATAAGTTAATTTATACTCCCTCCATTCTTAAATAAGTGTGGTTTAAGATTTTTATACATAAATTAAAAAATTCATTTAATATTATAATTTAATAATTAAAATATGTATAAGATTTTATCACTATCCCTTTATGAAAAGTTGAAAACTATTAATACTAAGGGTGAGAATTTCTAGGGACAATGAGAGAAGGTAGGGGTGATATAGAAAAGTAAATAATTTATTCTTCTAAAAAATTGTAAATAACAAATAAATTAGAATAACTTTTTTCATCTAAAACGTCACTTATTTAAAAATTGAGGGAATACATTTGAATTTCAAGTTAATTACCCACTTTATTCTCGATGATTGTTTCTTCTAACTTAAAGAATGGGGAAGGAAAAAAAGGAACTGATGATGCACAAAATAGACTTTGTACACACCTGTTAAGTAATAATAAATGAGATAATTAAAGTAAGGAAATAAGACAATAATTAGAGTGGTTCGATTTAGGTGACCTAGTCCACTTTTGAATGGCTTTAGTCGCTGACACTTTTTATTATATATATCAAGTGTGTTGGAAACAGAAGGAGTACAAAGAGTTCTCCAGTACAAGAAATCAGTTGCCCCCTAATCAAGTGATGATGAGGCGTACAATTTATAACGATCTCGTGACAGTTTAATTTGGGGTGAACATGTAGCCACTAAACCACTACTATAGTGGAGCTCACAACCTCTTCCTAATGCGCAAGATGGTTGACGTGCTCTCCGTGAGATCTGGAGACGAGGCTTGCCCACTTCCTTCATGATGTGGTCGTGCGTAGCTAACTGATGAGCTCAATTAACTCAACCGGGATAGATCACATTTGTTGGGCTCGCCAGACTTCTTGAACTTGGGCCTATATTCCATATTGGGCTTACGAGATGGGTTGGATCCTTGGATACCCATCATTTGCCCCCCCAATGCCCTGCGTCCAACGGAACTTGGAAAGGAGGGAATTCAGTTTAAATTCGATCTTCCGACAAAACTGGAAAACCTTCGGGAGGCCAAAACATTCACTTCTAAGGCTTTTCGGGCTTTTAACAACATGTGCCATGGCCATAGGTGATGAATTTTGTAGAGCTCGTCGATACGATCGTTTTGATATATCCAAGGTACCTCAGGTGGGTAGCGCTGATGGGAGTGTAGATCTATCTGGGGTTCGTAGCGGAGCTGGACAGGGGCGAGCTGGGCAGGTCTTGGGTGAGCAGGGTCGAGCTGGGCAGTTCTTGGGTGAGCAGGGTCGAGTTGGGCAGTTCTTGGGCAGTCTTCATTCGGCTTCTACCTAAACCTCATAAGCTCTACAATGGTTACCTGTTTCTGTACATAAAAAAATTTCTTAAAAAATTATAATTTTAGGTCATCCCAATCATGGATTGACCCCTTCTCTGGACTATAGTACCAACTGAAGGCACTATCCGTCAAAGTTTTGTTGAATTTCTGCATCAACAAGTTGTGGTTGTTCACTTTATCATATCCGAGCCATGGAGACATCGACTCTAAGAACCTGACAATATGTTCCCTGACATTTCATTTCTCCCCGTTGTATTTTAGAAACTGTGGGGGATGTTCAATATACCCTGTCGGGTAAGGTTGCCTCCGAATGTGTGTCGGGTAAGGTGAAGTAAAGTCTAACTCTGAGGGTCGGGATGTCTGCCTGCGAAGTTGATTGATCACATCGATCATATCATCCTTCGTCACGTATTGGCTTGTGGCGTGAACTCTCTGGGGTCTTGTGATATATTGTTGTATTGGCGGTGTGTATGGTGAAGAGATTGGTTGATCGATGTACACTTGCATCGTGCAAAGCTGGCACTAGTGGAAGTTGTTGGCTCACTCGATGTACATGGATTGGGACAGTTGACATCTACACTTGTGAAAATACTGGGAGAGCAGTTGGGATGATATTTTTCTGAGGTTGGCTTGCTTCCAACCTAGGTTGTGGCATGTCACCACTGTTCTGGAGCTCCAAGTTGATTATTGGAACCGATTGACTTTTCGTCAATGGAGGTACAATCTGGTTCTCTTTGTTGTTGCTGCCATTGTTGTTGTCCTCCACTCCTGCTTGTTCTCCCTATGAACTTCCTAGGAACATGGCCTTGAAGGTAAGTGTAAAATCCCAAATTTTACGAATAAAGATTTAATTTTCTCAAAATATTTTTTCAAAATTATGGTGTGGATTTGAGATAATATTATAGTTGTGGGTAATATTTAGAAATTTTGAAAAGAATGCAAGTTGTTATATAATATTCGATTGATCAGGAAATATTTTTTTTGTCAGGAAATATCCGTACGACGGTATAATCATTGGTGGACCCCACAACGGAATTATTGTCAGATTGAGAAAACGACAAAAATATTTTTATGAAAATAATGGCGGAAGTTTTACCGTTAACTGTTGAAACACTCGATGTTAAAAGTACAGTAATACGCGTGGTTGCATAGTAGCAAACGCTATTGATTATTAATGCTTACGTGAGAAGTCACTCAGTTTTGTTTAATTATTGCTAAAGTAATTGCTGCATAGTTTCTCACGTTATTTGATTCAATTATTGTCAATATTTTATATATTATTAAATCAATAATTGAGACGACAAAGTTGTTTATATTATTATTTGCAATATTAACGATGTCTAGAAGTTTTGTCAAGGAGAGGTTTGGTCACCTAATTGCGCGTCAATAGGGAGAAATCCTTATAGAAAAGCCACCACTTTCCTAGGAAAACGACCTGATCGATTAATAGTGTCAATTATAATAATGATGATGAATTTTGTTTTATTATTATTATAAATGTAATAAAACAGAAAACATTTTATATAAAACAGAATACTTTTATAAAGTTATTTGTTTTATTAGATTATAAATAGAATATATTATATTTTATTGCATAATATCCTTTCTATTTTCCTATAAATAGGATGCTTAGTTAGAATTGAAAATCACACCAGAAATTCAGAGAATTCTTCTTCTATAATCTTGAGCGTATTTCTTTAGAGTTTTAAGAAGCTTTGAGCGTAAAAAACAGTATAAGTTTTCTTCAAGAATATCCTCGCCCTACCAGTCGGAATACTTTTCTTTCTAAAGTAAGGGGTATTATTTCTTTCGTATTCATGAAGAGAGCTTCTGTTATTCCATTCTTTATTATTATGTTGGAATAACTTGTCTATGCGAAGTACCGCATACATGGTGAAATTCTTCTGTTATTCCATTCTTTATTATTATGTTGGAATAACCTGTCTATGCGAAGTACCGCATACATGGTGAAATTCTTCTGTTATTCCATTCTTTATTATTCTGTTGGAATAACCTGTATATGCGAAGTACCGCATACATGGTGAAATTCTTCTGTTATTCCATTCTTTATTATTCTGTTGTAATATCCTGTCTATGCGTATTACACATGATCTGGTTTCATTATTTATTATTCTGTTGGAATAACTTGTCTATGTGAAGTACCGCATACATGGTGAATTCTGTTGTTATTTCATTCTTTATTATTCTGTTGGAATTTCCTGTCTATGCGGATTACGTATGACCTGGTTCCATTCTTTATTATTCTATTGGAATATCCTGTCGGTGCGGATTACACATGACCTGGTTCCATTCTTTATTATTCTGTTGGGAATAACCTGTCTGTGCGGTCTATATATCACATGCATGGTGAATTCTTCTGTTATTCCATTATTTATTATTCTGTTGGAATAACCTGTCTATGTGGATTACCACATGCATGGTGAATGATCCTTTGTATTCATTCCTTATTAAATTGTGGAAATGATCTGTCTACGTGGATTACCGCATGGCAAGCGAAAATCCATTTGCAGTTTCATATATTCTATTATACTCAGTTGGTTAAAGTTTTGGCTTCTATACTCTATGAAATTAGTAGAATATCCTGGATATTTGCACTTCATCCAGTATCTTTTCGTGAAAATATTCTTCTGAGCATTCTTGAATTTTACTCCACAAAGCAGTATCATGTTGGCAAATTTGAACGTAATTAATTTCAGGATAAATTAACTTATAAATCTTTAAAATTTATTCTTGAACTTGTTTTATTGAATTATTATGTCATTGTCATCATCCTCATGCTTATATTGTGATGAAAGTCATCTTTGGCTTACGTGCATAGATGGACTTTGTATGATTATGTCCAAGGATCATTAGGTATAATCATGACCTGTAATGTTATAAATGATGTGGTAAAAGTCTTCAGTGGCCTGTAGTGCATTGATGGATAGTTTTTGGTATGATTATGACCAGAGATTATTCAGTTTAGTCATGACCATTGATGATTTAATGAATATATTTGGCCCGTAGTGCAGGGATGACTCGATGATGTGGTTTATTTATTAAGCTGAGTCTCAGCGATAAAAATTGATGAAAACATTTTAAATCATAGAAGATAGTAGATATTATGCTCTACTTGACTCTTCTAATGGATTGCTTATTCCGCTGCAGTTAAACTTCATGTCTATTGTATTTTATCAGTTTAACATTGTTGAAGAGTAATAATAATTTATTCTGCATTATCTTAGTCATAATATTTCTTATTGGGCTAGTTGAGCTCACCCTTTTGCTTTCATTGTTCTCTTCAGGAAATGAGAACATAGCAGGGACTAGTCGGGGAACGGAGTGACAGTCCAGATGATAGTATTAGTAGTCCTCACTATTCTATGAAATAGTGTGATAATAAATGTATTGAGGACTTATTTTGAGTTTGAATACTGTCTAGAAGACAATATTTGTATTAAAACTCACAGCTCATGTTGTATATGTAAGGTTGTATTTGTATTCTGTACCATGTATTTGGCGACTCAGAATAGGTGATGTATACCTGTTTTGGGGGCGTCACAGTAGGGATCTGCATCAACTACTGGCGGAAGTTCCTCATCTCCTCTTGCTTCCTCTGCATCTCCAGCATCATGGTCATCATCATCCCTTGTCCTTCCCGTGCTTTCTTTAATGCCTTGAGCATCTCTAGTTGCACAACATTCGTCTGCTCTCCGCTTGTATCCTCGCCTTGCCTTCCTGCGTTAGTTTGTTATTGATTGGCCATGAATAGTGATGTTGAACTCCCTTCCGAAGCGTCTTCAATAAGTGGTTGGTCAAAATCCAGATTTGCGCCTTGGAAGGCTTGAGTTGCTTGCCTTGGAACTGGATTTGGTGAGGTAATACTATTTATTGGTGAAGCAGCTCTTCCTATAGTTCTCCCACTTCGAGTTGTGGGCATACCCTTCACGAATTCTACACCTCCCCAGCAGAGTCTCCAAATAAATGTGGGCAAGGAAATCATACCTTGCTAGGGTTAGGGTTTTGTGTTGGCTGAGGAGGAGAGAAATCCACGAAAAGTACGGAATTGATTGATTGATTGATTGATTGAAGAGGGGAGAAGAACATGTGAGAAATTACTCCAACGACACGTGGCAGAACTCTTAGAATAAGAGAACTTTGTTAGGGTAACAAGGATTCAGAGAGCCTTCTTGAGTCTTCGGGTTGAGAGAGAATCTCCAAGTCTCCTAGTCTTCCAAAAGGTCCAAGTTCTGAGTCTGAAGAGAAGTCCCTTTTTCAATGGAGTGGAAGGGGTATTTATAGGGTTTTTTGGAGAGTGGTCATGTGCTAGGCACATGTCTTCAGGAAAATTCTAAATTTACCCTTAGTCATCAGAGTAATGCCCAGATCGTCCTGCCCTTCTAGCCACCAATCCAATCCCTCAATCAATTCCCCAAATGAGTCGCCTCCACGTATCTTTTGCATCGGTACACGTAAAAGGTTCTCTCAGGTCTTGCTTCTTTATTTCCGGCTCTTCCGCCTTTTCATTTAATCATAATACGAACCTTAATTTGTGCATTTAATTTAATTAGAACAAGTGAACCCTAATTTGCGCTTGGGCCCACAAGGTGTGTGTGTGTGTGTGTGTGTGTATATATATATATATATATATATATATATATATATATATATATATATATATATATATACTCATTCTCTTATCCTTATCACATCTTTTTATCATACATATTATGATTTAACTCTAAATCTTTCATTTTATAAGTTCTTCTATATAATTCATTAGGCCGAATAACTAATTCAACAACCTAGATTATTCAAACAACTTACTGTTTCCCAACACAACAAGCTAGCATAACTAATACAACAACTGAATACAACTCAACAAACTATTCACCAAATCAGCAAACCAAATTCACTAATTCTGAAATCCGAATAAATAACTCAGCAAACCGAATACATTAATTCAGCAAGCTGGATTCAAACTGTATTCCCTTTTTAAATCTTTTCCATATATCTCATTTTATAATCTCTTTCATTAATTTACATAAAATTAAAAGTAACAAAATGCTTTATTCTTAACATACTTCCAAGTATAATTCCTCTCTAGGTTTTGAATTTTCATAACCCTTATTTTCACTAAACTCGCTAAAAATTTAAACCATATAGGTTTTTCTTCAATTTTTTAATAAATCCTCCATTTCAATTTTACGTTTTAACCTTTAATTTAATCATTCAAGATCTTCTAAATTTTTGGGTTGTCACAACTATAAATAAGGCTATGAGGAAGTCTTATTACACTTTGGTGCTCGTGGGTATTCGCCGTCATATCCGTTCAATTGAAAGTTTGAAGACTTTATTAATTGGTGTGTTTTTGAGTGGTGAAGTTAATTAGGTTTCTCAACCTAATTAAAGGTAAATTTTTATTTTCTCAATTTATTGTGTAGCCTCAAATTTTAAGTTGTAAAACTCGGGAGAATTGTTGTAAGCACATTATTAATAATATAGTGGAGATTCAGAGTTCAACCTATAGTTTTTTTTAAAAAAAAATTTACGTTAAATATTTTATCTTACTTGTGAATGTTTATTTATTATTTTCGTTCTGATTATTGTGTCTCTTGGTTTTCTATTTAATTGTACAAGAAAATTGGTAGTCTCCAGCTAGCGAGCTTTCATTCACATTGCATCCAATAGCTACCTAGCGCAGCACATTGTCTTTTTCCAATTAAGTAAATTAGGTATTGACGCACGTGTATGAAAATTAATCAGTAAAACAGTTTTTGAACTGCATGGGTATAAAGATATATAGAAGAGGGAATTTCAGGCCAATTTCATTCGCATGGAAGACTATATATATTCAACATGTTCCATATATGTCACCTACTATAATTAGTTGTTCATGCATATATGTCACCTACTATAATTAGCTGTTCATGCATTTAGCTCAAATTAACGCCGAAAACTGTAAGGTCATTCCATTATTAATACAAAATCACACATCTTACGAATAAATAAGACTTATACACTCCATTTATAATACTATTCTTGATGGGTTACGAATCTACTAGATTAAATTGGATGGCTTTTCACTATAGGATAGGATCGATGTCTCTAAGAGTATAATCTTTAATTTTTCATGAAATAGTCACCTGGGTTAATTAATTAATTATTTAGAATTATTGATGTATTCAACTCAAAATTAATTGGCAATGAGTGGAGTAGTCTCTCAAGTTATATATTGAGTCTATAGGTCTTAATTGTCCGATGTGGGACTTTATATCTCAACACGCCCCCTCACATGTGACATAATTTTGAGGCAAATACGAAGACAATTTTAATTGGATGACATGGAACATGTGTGCCGTTGGGTCTGCACATGAATTATGCATGCTCTGATACCATATTGAAGTATCCAGCTCAAAACTAAGACGTGGAGACTCAATATATAACTTGAGATACTACTCCACTCATAATTGTCAATTAATTTTGAATTAAAAATTGATATTTTCACATGATTTTTTAATTTTTTTTACATGAAAAATGTCGCTATAGATCCTATAGCGATGATTTTACCGTCTCTGTACATCTATAGCGACATTTTTCATGTGAAAATTAATTAATATGAAAAAGTCATGTGAAAATATCGGTTTCATTTTGAATTTGATGCTTCAATATGGATAAAATTCTCATGCTAATCCTTATTTTTCAACTCTTGAATTACCTCCAAACTAGTGTTAATTAGTTAAATTAGTTGATGACTATCGCACAATTAGCACATGGATACCACCACAATTTCCCAACTATATATCTTATACGTTGACCTAATAACATTTTCACAATTTATAAGAACATTTTTCATGTGCATCTTTCAACCTTAGCACGTTATTCAAATGCATGAACCTAAGATATTGCAAGCAGATCAAGCAACCATTCATATTTGTGAATGAAATTGTTTCATATTTTCCCTTTGACCATAACCAGTAGTTTAATTTGGTGTTTGCAAGAATATACAATTGATCGACCTTACCTTACCTTTCCTGTTTAAGGTCATTTCCATTTGTGACATGGATTTTTTTTATTTTATTTTTAAATACATTGTTTCTTACTTCGCCGTTAGATGCCTTAAACTATATGATTGATGATAAATCAAGAAACTGAAATTGTACCACTAGGATTTGTAAGAAGTTAAGCCTCTCTCTAATCATGGCCTAAAGTCATGTACTACCTTATTATCATTGAATAATATTCCATATAATTGTTGATAAGAAATCAGCTAACCATATGCATTTAACCTAACATATTCTTTACAAATATCCTTTTGTAAACCAACGTAATTATTTTCTATTATCGAGGAGGGAACTAATATACGCACAAAGAGAAATTTGAGATTTTTACAAATTAAAATAAATTTAAAAATTAATAATAGTCCGATATTTTAAAATGGATGCATATAGTATTAAATTATTGTATGTCAAAAATTAGAAGCAAATTATAAAAATGGTTAGCTAGATATTAACAACTAGTCCCCAAGACATTAGTTTGACGCGACACAAACCAAACATACTGTCTTTTAAATAACTTTAAATTGTTATACCTCCTCAAATGGTAATTCCATTAGAAGCAATTTAAATAATTTTAAATTGTTACAAAAATGTCTTTGATAGATAGATAGATAGATAGATAGATAGATAGATAGATAGAAATAATAAAGAAAAAAGAGCGCCGGCATCTTGAGTGGAAGGCTGCCGAAACTTTTATGAATTATTTTTTTTACAAACTACAAGTATTCATATAGTATAATGCTACAATTTAAAATAATTTTCTTTTTTATATTACACTTCACATCATTTTTTCATATTTTTTGAAATTTTAAAATATATTAAAAAAATTCTAGTACTTTTATTATCCCTAACCAAGTATAAAAGCTTTTACATTTGTATTGCAAAAAAAAAAAAAGTGGATATTTATATATAGTGTAGCTTTTAAATTTGTTAGGTCGGACACTACAAAATGATAAGTGCGTCTTCAATTATCATTTCGCATCTTGTCATACATGGGCACGGGAATTGTTGTCCTTAATCTCAAGCATGCAAACGTTCACTTGTAGACTTAAATATTTTTTTAAAGTTTTTAAATTTTTGAGAAAAGGGTACTAAAATAAAATGTTTTTTTAATATTCAACAACTTGTCCAAAAGAAACAGTTTTTAACGCTCTCTTCAATATTTAAAAACCATGATCCTCCCCATTTCTCTGTATATACATAAATAATTATCTACATCCATAAATTTAATATAAAACAAATGTGGTTATAAATAAAAGAATGTTTTTATCTTAGACTTTCAAACCCTATAAATACTTATAAAACTTCTTCAATTTCCACCATCAAAAACTCCCATTCTATCTTTCTCTCCCATTCTCTCTGTTTATCTCTCTCTCAAATGGCTTACCTTGTTCTTTCATTTTTATTCATGTTCTTCAACTTATCATCAGCTGCTAGGGTTTCATACAATGTGCAAAAGTTAGGGGCAAAAGCCGATGGAAAAAACGGATGCAGCCAAGTATTTTCTGAGTGCATGGACTTCAGCTTGTGCTTCTGCAAAGCCAGCCGAAGTTTACGTTCCACCAGGAAGATACTTGCTGCGCAATCCACTAGTCTTTAGCGGCATAAACTGTAAAAACACCATGTCCATGCGTATTGATGGCAGCCTTGTGGCTCCTTCGGATTACAACGTTATTGGAAATGCCGAAAATTGGATCAAGTTTGAGAGGGTTAATGGACTTACCATCTCCGGCGGAACCCTAGATGCTCAAGGGGCTGGGCTTTGGGCTTGCAAAGCCTCCCGCAAGAGCTGCCCTAGAGGAGCAACGGTATGTTCATTTGAGAATGCATGCATTAGTTTACCATTTCGCTGAGAAAAATGATACGTACGTACGTAACTAGACAACTTTTCTATTTTATCTTGACTAAGATTTACTTAATTATACTGTACAACTCCTCAACACTTACGAAAGTAAAATTTTACATAGAAAAACTAAACAAAAGTTGACTAGCTACCAAGCAATACTCTTTTGCTTAACATATTATATAGCTTTGACAATTGGCAAAATTTCCTCCTTTTTCTTTTCTTGATTTTCATTATTATTTCTTAAATTTTAAATCAATTTTTTTTGGAGTGTTGTGGTGAATTTTGACGTGCCAAAAATATATTTATACACTTTTAACTTTTATATTATCAATATATTTATATAATACTATATTTGAAGTATAACAAAAATGCAAGTTCCATAATTTTTTTTAGTTGTTTTAAAAAAAACAAAAAAAAAAGTCCGAATTTTGTTAAAATCCGGGAGTCCGGACCTGATCCGGACTCTATTTGACATATATCAAAGATATATAGTGTATAATTATGTTTCAGCACGTCTTAAAATTTGTGTTGAAGTATTACAATAATTGGGGGAGTAAATTTATTTATTTTTCATATGAAATCAACTACCAGCTAATGAACTTACCCTAAGTTTTGATTTGTTTGAGATTTTGTTCCCAAACATGTGAAGATATTTAATCCCAAACAAGCATAGCCTATAAGTCGATCTCTAACACGCAGTTATATATGTTCCTCTCCAACAAATTATACAATTTATTACACGATTAATTTATAAACATATATATTAATATATATAAATCTTTCTTTCTAAATTTAAATGATTAATTACCTCGTTTTAAATGTTAATTTTATTGCATGATATATATACATTGCAGACTCTAGGCATCTACAGCTCGAACAATGTCGTTGTCAGTGGATTAACCTCAATAAACAGCCAAATGTTCCACATAATCATCTATAGCTGCAGCAATGCCAAGCTACAAGGAATAAAGGTCACAGCACCGGATAACAGCCCGAATACAGACGGAATTCACGTCCAATTGTCAACCGGAGTGAGCATATTGAGCTCACAAATTGGGACAGGTGATGACTGTGTCTCAATAGGCCCTGGCACTACTAACACATGGATCGAAAGCGTCTCCTGCGGCCCCGGTCACGGCATCAGGTACTATTAGCATTCGCTAATTAAAATTAAGCTAGCTTTGTTAATTAATGATCACTTATATACTAGCTTGCTAGAATATTGAACAGTATATCCTAGCTACTTTATTATGTAATTCTGTAATTTTTTAGATTAAATGCAAGATTCTACCCTATGTTTGTGGCCAATGTTTTCGTACTTGAATTTGACTAATTCGTAAATTACTCTCAAAGTATAATTATTAGTGCAAAATTATACTTTTTAAGGTATAATGAGACGTGAAAATTGACGCAAAAAGTATAGTTGTACTAATTGACCATAAGCTAGCGGTTTTTTATATATACTGTGAAGGAGTTATTCTATGCAGACAAGAATATGGGACATGGATATTGGACAGGAGGTGTATTTAACTTTTATCTATTTATATTTTTATCCCTATTGAGGGTCAAAATATAAATAAAAAAAAGTTAAATAAACTCCTGTCCAATATTCCTGTCCCATTTTCTTGTGTGCCTAGACTTTTTGATTGTGAAGTCATGTACTCTTCTCTTTTTCTTTTTTTTACGAACCCTGAAATTATAACAGAGAAGATTAACTCATTCAATCAAAAATATACGAATCACAATGTATGATAGAGTAGATATCTACCCTATTCAAAAATATTAATCTTAATTTTAGTTTCATTAATATTAAGACTAATGAACTAATATATTATATCAATTGGAAATGCATTAATTAGTCTTAATATTAATTCATTCAATCAGAACGAGTTTTGCATTTTAATCTTAATTTTAGTTGCATCATTTTATAAGTATAGTGCTAGCCATTAATATAATTTATATATTTCTAATGTGAATGGAAATATTTGTTGAAACAGCATTGGAAGTCTTGGTTGGAATTTGCAAGAACCTGGAGTTCAAAATCTGACAGTTAAAGCGGTTACATTCCGAAATACTGACAATGGTGTGAGGATAAAGACATGGGCAAGGTCTAGCAATGGATTTGTAAGGAATGTTCTTTTTCAACATGTTGTTATGAGTAATGTTAAAAATCCCATCCTTATTGACCAAGAGTACTGTCCTGACAAACAAAATTGCCCCGGCCAGGTAAGCTATTTAATTTTGTTAATTAAACAATACATTTAAATTCATTTATAACAAAATTAATAATCAAAAGTTTGATTAATTTTCTAATTATCAATTATTTTTCTACTTAATGTCAAAAGGATTCGGGAGTGAAGATTAGCAACGTGATGTATCAAGATATTCATGGAACATCAGCAACACCAGTAGCAGTGCGATTCCAATGCAGTAAGAAATACCCTTGCAGTGGAATACGACTACAAGATGTATCGCTCACTTATAAAAATCAGCCGGCTGCAGCATCATGCGCTAATGCTGGAGGAACGGCTTCTGGTGTAATGAAACCTTCTAGCTGTTTATAGGAGAAATTAAAAGAAAGAATTATATATCACACACACACACACACACAATAAGAAATTTGGTAACTGTCTAGGGGAGAGTATATAAGTTAGGTTTACATGTAATTGTTTAAATCTGGATTTCAAATGATAAAAGAGTTTATGTAATATGTTACACTCGATGAATTGAAATACCAAGATAAATGAAGTTGACTGAAATGTTCATATGAACATGAATTTAAAATTAAATTTACATTTTTATTTTATATCTCATCCGCTGTCTCATTTTATGTATTGTTTTTATATAATTTTTTTTACGTACCAACAAAAGTGGAATTAATTAAGGTTAGTTTCAAGAAAAAGAAATACATTTTTATATAGCAAAAGTATAAAGAGGATAGAAATCATGAGCTGCCTCTGGATTGACATGATCCCTTTATTCCTATCCCATTTACTATGTTAAAATCAATAATAAAAAAAATCATTGAAAATAAAGTGGATAACTTAAAATTTAAATGTATAAACTAGCTAATACATGCACGTGCCTTTGATTATTGAACACGATAAACACTAAACCGTACATGGTGTAGACCTACTTCTCACTAAGCATCCAAAGGCATGCATGTGCTTTAGTTAAGTATTTGAGATTAAAAATTATATGAAGCTACGTTCTTAGTTCCTCGTCATTCATTTCAAGTTGTCGATTTTCTCATTCAGATTTAGTCGGGCCGGTGGGGCAATACCAAACGCTGCTAGAATTTATATTTCCTGCTGGCGGGAATGGAGATTTATATACCTGGGCTTTGACAAGCGGCGGAACCAGAAAGTTTTATACCATCACTTGCTTCCGAACTTGGTAATTGATTATTAGAAGAATCAATAGTTTTTAGTCTAACAGTTCTTGATCGCTTAATCAAGTATTTATCTATAATCTTGAATAAATAAAAACATCATGTAATACCCAAAAAAATATATTAAATAATAAAAATTATTTTGTTTTAAAACATATTAATTGAACTTTATCATTTATTTGGGTCAAACTAGTTATTTAATTTATGTGGGCTAATTAAATATTAATAATCATGGATAAATTAATTTGATAAAATTGGGCTTTTAAATTAATTGGGTTTAAATTATATGTGGATAATAAATCCTATTAGAACTAGGAGAATTAATAAAATATTAATAATTAATAATTAATAATAAATAACTAAAACACAAACCCTAGTATATACTCAAGCCATTATTCGTCTGACAGAAAAAAAAAATATCGAAGACCTTCTCCCTCCCTCCCTGTCATCTGAGAATTGGGCGTGTGGCTTACAAGAAAAGAGAAAATCAGAAGATTTCAGAGGAAAGAAAAATATATTGTAATGATATGAATTACTTTATTATTCTTTATTGGGTGAACATATTAGTGGTGAATTGAAATTTTAGAAATAAAGGAACTGTTATAAAGATTACCGAATTTAGGCGGCATAAATACTACAAAAATAAAAAAAAAACATAAGTATGATAAAATATACATAAGTATACATAAATATTCAAATTTATTTTGCCCAATTATAGTATTTCACAACAATTTCATCAATTTAAACATTTCATAATTATTTCATCATTCATCAATTCAAACATTTTACCATAATTTCATCAACTAACCTAATTCAATAATTTCACAAACAATATATCATAAATATACAATATCAAATCAAATATTCAATAAAAATAACACATAATCTCTAATTCATGGCATAATAAACTCTAAATCTCTAATTTAATGGCAAAATTAAGCACAAAATCTATAATTCAAATATTAGCATATATGAAAAAGAAACATAGAAGGGGCGAGTCACCTCACTGACCTGGAGAGAGAAAGGGAGAAGCAAAACAAAGGCAGGAAAATAAGAGTGAGCGACGGTACCGGTGAGGCCGTGCGTGCCATGCGGTGCACTGTCGTTTGAGGTCTGATAGGCGATAGCAGAGGACAGAGGCTGAAGGGGAATCTTAATTGGGTTGTTGGCTCTTGCGAATAGCAATTTTGAAGAAGAAAAGAAAAGAGTTTTTTTTTAAAACTTACTAGATGAAATGACGTCGTTTTATGTAAGTTTAAAAAAAACCAACTTCTGCATACCAAAGGCGAAGAAGAAGGCGTGACTACTGACTCATGAGGTGAGGGGGCAGGCCGGCAAGCGTCAACATCAGGCAAATCTGCAGGTCATAGATAGGAGTCGCCTAGTGGCAGCTCTGAAATACCAGGGTCATATTGTTGGCACATTAACAGAATGCTACTGCAGAAAATCAAGCAAGCAAAAAAGAAAACTCTACTACAGCAGAAACAGAGCACGAAACAATGGGAATATTTAAAACTTTTTATTGAAAAGAAGGAAGCTAATAATCAGATTCACTCATCTACTAATAGCAACGAATTAACAGCTACTTAAATAAGACTAGCATAACAAAGTTAAATACTGCTTAGTTTCGTGAGCCTGAAGAAGTGGAAGAAGTTCCCATCTTATGCTTGTTCCTAAAGAATAGCAAAATGGCCCACGTCTAGTAACATATACTGACTCTAAAAAAGACCTCACGTGCATCATATTAACACAAGTCACATGCATCATATTTTATCACTCCCCCTTGATGCAAAAACTGGATACACCAAGAAGAGACCTGAACTTTTCAAACTTAGAGTAAGGAAGAGCTTTAGTAAAACCATCAACCACTTGCTCAGTTGTAAGATAAAACTTCAATTCTATTGTTTCTCCTGCAATTACATCTATGATAAAATGATGGCGAAGTTCGATGTGTTTGGTTCTTCCGTGAAAGACTGGATTCTTTGTCAGTTCAATTATGGCCTTGTTGTCACAATAAATTTCTGTGGAACCATGCTGAACTTGCTGCAAATCTGCAAGAATTCTTCTCATCCAAATGCCTTGACAAACAGTTGAAGTTGCTGCAATGTACTCTACTTCAGATGAAGATAATACAATGGTAGCTTGCTTCTTTGAACTCCATGAAACAGCCCCTGAACCAAGGTTGAATATGTAGCCACTCGTGCTTTTTCTATCATCTAGAAAACCTGCCCAATCACTGTCAGTAAAACCAACTAATTGCATATTAGTAGTTGAACTATACCAAATCCCATAATTCTTGGTTGCAGAGATGTATCGAAGAATCCGCTTGGCTGCTCCTAGATGATGCATTGACGGACTATGCATAAACCTTGAGACCAAACTGACCGGAAACATAATATCTGGGCGAGTATGAGTTAAATACATCAACCCACCAACAATACTTCGAAACCACTTTTCATTAGCCTTCGGTGTTCCATCATTCATTGTCAATTTCGCACAGGTGTTCATGGGAGTAGACACAATTTTACAATTCAGCATATTAAACTTCTTAAGTAAGTCTAGAGCATACTTCTCTTGTGAAACAAAAATACCCTCATTAATTTGCTGACTTTGAAGACCAAGAAAATAATGTAACAACCCCAAATCTGTCCACTACAAAAAATAAGGTCATTGCCGACGGCATGTGCCGTCGCCAATGACCTTATTACCGTCGACAATGAGGTCATTGGCGACGGCACTGTCCGTCGCCCTTACCGTCGCCGTATGGGTCGTCGCCCCTGTCTCCCGTCGTTCGCCGTCGGCAAGTGGGTCATTGGCGACGGGGGTCATTGCCGACGGCGTTTCGTCGCCTATGAGTCATTGCCGACGGCATAGCCGTCACCAATGGTCCCGTCGCCAATGACCCACTTTAAAAAATAATAATAAAATTGCAAAATTCCCCTGTTCATTTACATATACATTGTACCTGTTATAAACTAAGAAAAATAGATAATGACAATATACGCATATCAATAACAATCATATCTTTTACTATCAACAATTAATATAATTAGATACCAAACTCAAATCTATACAACTCAAAAGCTAAATACATACATGAAAGTCAAAATATAAATATAAACAACTACTGCCCAAGATCAGGAATCTCTGTCCCATCGCCAGTCCCATCCTCCATAGTCTCATCCGCATCAGCTCGAAAATCATCACCATCTCCTCCACGAGCATCACCTGTGCCGCCATCTCCACCTCCACGAGTCTCATCAACAAGACCCTACAAAATTAAAATATTAATAACGGAGTCCCCAAAATAGATCATATTTATATTATTTTAGTTTGTGTTCTACAAGTGTGGTTCAGTTTCGCAAGTGTGTTTGCGTGACATTCGGACGGACGATGCGGGTTTCGGGCTCTTTTTCGGCTTTTTGGCTAAGTGTGGTTCAGTTTCGCAAACTAGGCGATAACTCGGTCCTCGTATGTCGGAATCAAGTACCGTCAGTTGTAACGCGTGTCTAATACCTACGCGGTGCTGTGTGTGTGTTTGCGTGGCGTTCGGACGGACGATGCGGGTTTCGGGCTCTTTTTCGGCTTTTTGGCTAAGTGTGGTTCAGTTTCGCAAACTAGGCGATAACTCGGTCCCCGTATGTCGGAATCGAGTACCGTCAGTTGTAACGCGTGTCTAATACCTACGCGGTGCTGTGTGTGTGTTTGCGTGGCGTTCGGACGGACGATGCGGGTTTCGGGCTCTTTTTCGGCCTTTTGGCTAACTGTGGTTCAGTTTCGCAAACTAGGCGATAACTCGGTCTCCGTATGTCGGAATCGAGTATCGTCAGTTGTAACGCGTGTCTAATACCTACGCGGTGCTGTGTGTGTGTTTGCGTGGCGTTCGGACGGACGATGCGGTTTCGGTCTCTTTTTCGGCTTTTTGGCTAAGTGTGGTTCAGTTTCGCAAACTAGGCGATAACTCGGTCTCCGTATGTCGGAATCGAGTACCGTCAGTTGTAACGCGTGTCTAATACCTACGCGGTGCTGTGTGTGTGTTTGCGTGGCGTTCGGACGGACGATGCGAGTTTCAGGCTCTTTTTCGGCTTTTTGGCTAAGTGTGGTTCAGTTTCGCAAACTAGGCGATAACTCGGTCCTCGTATGTCGGAATCGAGTACCGTCAGTTGTAACGCGTGTCTAATACCTACGCAGTGCTGTGTGTGTGTGTTTGCATGGCGTTCGGACGGACGATGCGGATTTCGGGCTCTTTTTCGGCTTTTTGGCTAAGTGTGGTTCAGTTTCGCAAACTAGGCGATAACTCGGTCCTCGTATGTCGGAATCGAGTACCGTCAGTTGTAACGCGTGTCTAATACCTACGCGGTGCTGTGTATGTGTTTGCGTGGCGTCAGGGTTTTATCTTATGTTTATCTAAGCAATACAATTATAAATTACATAAATTAAATAAGGAAATACATAATTTAATTTTTTTTACCTGTCGAATATGTGGTGGGAAGATGTTGGCCAAGACAACTGCACACACGCGGATGGCCTCCTCCCGTACTACACCCATGAGATCGTCAACGGCAGCTGTAGTATCGATAGAGCCGTGGACAACCTCCTGAGCCAGCTGATAGATCCGCTCGCGTGATGGTGCGCCTGACTGCACTACACCGCTTGACATGCTCCCCTCTATGATCCGCCGGAAGAAGTCGTCGGATAATGAAGGGCCGGCGCCCGATCCACTCGCACCACTACCTCCAGTGGGAGGGCGTCGTCGAGATCTCGCAGCAGGGACTAGGGTGTAAGCTGGGACATGGGGAATGCCCACAACTCTACCCTTCTTCGGTCCCCCTGTAGCCTGCAGCTAGTCCTCTATCTCCTCGTCTGCACGCGTAGACTCGTCTACTCGAGCAGTAGATCTTCACTATCGTTGTCATCACCATCTTCGTCATCTTCAATTATATTTACCTCCTCAACAACATCATCTTCACTTTCGACAGCGATAACATCATCCTCTTCTTCACTAGACTCACTAATAATTGTCACAACAGCAGGTGTGACACTAGTAGACTCGACTTGTAAAGGTTCATCATCTGGACGAGGAGTTGTGCCTTGAAAACCACGGGCTTTGGTGGTTATAACAGCATGCCATGGGCTTGAAGGAGTCTTAACACTCCGCGCGTAGTACACCTGTGTCGCTTGACTTGATAAAATAAAAGGCTCGTCCATACCACTCATCAGTCTTAGTTTTGACTTAACATTAATAGTCACCCGTCCTGATTTTTTATCTACTTTAACTCCATTCTGAACATCAAACCAATGACATTTGAAGCAAACTAATTCTTTATGACCCCAATATTTGAGAACGACAACTTCTAGCAATCGTCCATACCAGTCATCCCAAATGTTATCGTAGCAGCTACCTTTCACCACAACACCAGAATCAGCAGAAGCGACTTCCCCAATATCGCAACACTTAAATCTGTAACCGTTGACAATGCAACATGTATAAGTATCTACAGATCTTTCGGGGCCGTCGGCTATAAGCTTTAGTCGATTGTCAGCTAACTCATCAGTGAGGACCTAATGTACATTAACACAACATATTCTAAAGTTAATTACGCCATAAGAATAAGTCTATGATGGTAGATTCATTGAACGTTTAAAGGTTAGACTTACATGATCCTTAAACCATTGCACAAATTCTCCATTTCTCAAATTTTGCAAATCCTCGTCCGATATACTCTGATTCGTTTCACGTACTTCAACATCATATTGACTGCACAACAGTTATATACTCAATGTGTTTGGAAAGGAACTTGACACAATTACACCAGACATATATAGTTATGACTACTTACTTAATGTATTGCGCTACTTCATTCATGTTGACAAGTGCATACAATGTGGCAGCTGCATACTCACTATCGGTCAAGAATCGCCTTTTTTTACCGCCGAATGGGCGTACAGGATGACTAAAGGCAGTTAATTCTCCATTTTCCTCGTGCGCAACAGCCTGATTCCGACGTAAGCGATTGTGCTTCGTATGAACATTCGGCTCAAAGTACTACGAGCAGAAATTAACAAGTTCCTCCATAACATAACTTTCAGCAATCGACCCCTCTACACGGGCTCTATTCTTCACCTTTTGCTTTAGACGTCGCATATACCTATGTGATATATAGATTAACAAAAAAATAATGAACATTTTACCGTATTAAAAACATTAATGTCATTACCTCTCAAATGGATACATCCATCTATATTGTACGGGACCGCCAAACTTAGCTTCGTATGGCAAGTGAATAGGTAAATGCTCCATTGAATTAAAAAACGATGAAGGGAAGATCATTTCTAACTTGCACATTATTTCCACTATCTGCATCTCCATTTTATCTATGTCTTTGACCTGAAGCTCCGTCAAGCATAGATCTCTGAAGAAATTAGAAAGCTCTGTCAGTGCTTCAACCACACGTTTCGGTAACAAGTCGATAAATGCCACATGGATCAGCTTCTGCATGAATACGTGACAATCATGACTTTTGAGACCCCAAAACTTCAGCTCTTCAACTTTACAACACCTTGCTATATTCGAAGAATATCCATCTGGGAGCTTCAGTCCACTAATCCAATTACATATCAATATCAACTGTTCCCTGGTCAAAGTATATTCAGCTTTAGGCGTTACCGTCTTACTACCCTCCTGATACAGCCACAAATCTTCCCTAATGTTCATTTCTACCAAATCAAGCCTCGACTTGTTGTTGTCCTTTGTTCTACCAGTGGCATCTATGACTGTATAAAAAATATTATCAAATACGTTCTTCTCAGTATGCATCGGATCTAAACAATGACGGATGCAGAGTGTAGCCCAATAAGGCAGGTCAAAGAACATGGATCTGTGTGTCCAGTTGTGAACCTTACCGTAACCATAAGCTCGCTCTAATCTGTGATTCTTCCCTGGAGGTGGAAACTTCAAATGACTAATCCAACTCAACACTGCTGACCCAGAAAGACGGCCAGGTACTTGACGTTTCTCTGTTTTTTGATTGAATTGTCTACTCATCCGTCGATAACGATGTTCAATCGGCAAAAACTGTCTGGATGTTGCGAAGAAACTCATTTTCCCCCCATGTTTGAGCCGCACAGCTTTAACTGACCCCATGCACACGGGACATGATAAGCCCCCATGAGTCGACCATCCGCTGATCATTCCTAACGCCGGGAAGTCATTTATTGTCCACAGTAAAGCTGCCCTCATGTCAAAGTTCTGCTTAAGAGATACATCATAAGTTTGAACCCCTTTTTCCCACAACATCTTCAACTCATCAACTAACGGCCTGAGGTATACATTGATGTCTTTACTCGGACTCTTATCACCCGGAATCAGTAAAGGCATGAACATGTAGGGATCTTTCATGCACATCGAAGGCGGGAGGTTATACACCACAATAATCACCGACCAAGTTGAGTAGGGCTTTGTGTAAGGCCCGTTAAACGGATTAAACCCATCCGTAGCAAGTCCAAGCCTAACATTGCGAACCTCTTCAGCAAACGAGGGGTGCTTGTTATCAAAATTTTTCCACTCAAGCCCATCTGCCGGGTGCGTCAGTTGACCTTCGACTATGTCCCGTGTAGAGTGCCACCTCATATCCTCGACGGTATGTATTGACATGAACAACCACTGAAGCCTCGGGGCAATGGGAAAGTAACGTAAGATCTTTCTCGGCACGTCTTTTCCCTTTTTCTTGCGCTGCTCATAGTATCTACTTGTACCACAAATATCACACGACCTCTTATCTTTATTGCCATCACCGTAATACAACATACAGTCATTCTCACAAGCATCAATCTTCTCATACCCTAGATTGAGCCTTTTGACCATTTTCTTCACATCATAGTACGACTCCGGTAACTTATTGTCTGCAGGTAAACACTCCTTCACAATGCTTAACAGTTCATTAAAACCTCTCTCGCTACAGTCATGCTCATTCTTGAAGTGTAAAAACTTAGTCACAGCAGATAAGACGGTGTGTTTTTCGTGCCCGTCATACAGTGGTGTCGCTTCTTCATGCAATAACTCATAAAAACCCTTAGCCCCATCATTCGGCTCTTGCTCGACGCTACTGCCATCCCTGTCTGTATTCCACTGAAAGTACGAACCAGCAGCTTCGACTATCATGTTAGTACAGTCAAAGTTTTCATCACCTCTGGATTCCGGTTCTGATTCATGTTCATCCAACCAGGTTTCCCCATGATAGATCCATGTCGTATAACCCTGCTTGAACCCATACGCAAATAAGTCGCACATGACATCACTCATTTCCTTCCACACTTCATTCACACACCTCTTACAAGGACATCTGATCTCATCGCCGCTGACTTGCTCAAACGCGAAGTTGAGAAACTGTTCAACCCCACTACGATACTCAGAGCTAAGCCCACTCCTATCAGTGGCTACCCTACGTTCCATCCAACTTCGATCAACAGACATCTCGGACAACTGTCTGCTATATATATGGAAAGTTAGACAAACACAATCAAGTCTCCAAGTTAATGTATATGCAAGCTTATGAGTTTCCTAACTTCATCTCCCACTCTAACGGGTCAGGCTTCTATCCCATTCCCGGATGTGTCGCCTCACTGATGCCAACAACTTGAACACATCTTTACATTTTTTAGAATTTTCGGCAGCACCTCCCCATGGTCTTCAAGTACACGAAATAGACTAACACATCGTAGTCTAAATATGCACCCGAAGAACATCAAGAGATATATACTGACCGAAAATTCAAAAAATATAAAGACGTGCTCAAGTCGTTAACACCGACCTAAGTGAGATCGAAACATACAAGAACAGTCCCAAAACGGGGACTATTTGAGATTCACTCCTACTAAGTGAATCTCAAACGGGTTTCTAAGCTTCCTAAACTATATGAAAATATGCACATGTCAAAGTAAGGATTATTTTTGTATAACAATAAAAATACTAGCTTTTTATCAGGTCACAAAATATTATTAAACTTTTTTAATATAAGCATTTGAATATGAGCATTTGGATGAAAAACACAAAAAGAATGGCTGATAGCTCCAAATTTGAATATGAGCATTAGAATGTGTTCTTTGTAAACTCTAAATCATGTTATTACTGCAGTTATCCAAATTCAACTTGTATGCACTTGAATAACTCGAAAAAGTTGAGGTCTTGTCTTCATGTTAATGTAATATAAACACTTCATACATTCTCATTTTTCGTTTGACTGCAGTGAATTGGTCTTAGTCTATAAAAGGCTTTATAATATAAGGAATAAACTCCCACTTTACAATATGTAAACATAGAACATAAATATATCCTTAAGTTTGTAATTTTTTTCAAATGGGATTCTTTTTGTGGTATGGAAGGAATATATAATAGTAACACAATGCTCCGTTCAATAAATGTTTACCACGCAGATGAACAGTAAACTGACAGAAACAAACTTGATCTTGTAGTACCCAAAAGACCCTTCCCCAAAATTGTCTAATGCCTGCATAAAACATACTCTACCTTTAACCATTTACTTGTAGTCATGAAGACCATTGCAAATATAAAATTATAATATCCAGGCATGTTTATAACAGTTGTGAACACTAAGATTGTTTGATAATGTATCCTCAACATAATACTAGGTTTTCAATTTGAACTTCTTATCCCAAATAGCACATCTCGACACAATTGTATCTATTTAATCATAAATAAAATCATGATATTTAAGCTAAATGGACATACATATGACCAGCATTACATGGTTGATAAACAACAATGCCAACATAAATTAATAAAATAAACCAATTAACACCACAAAATCCCAAAACATGTATAGTAAGAACAAATGTGTACAAGCAAAATTAACTAACAAAAAAATGTGTACAAGCAAATAAATCAGTCAGAAGAATGAACCCATTAATTAGTGCTCTGAAATAGAATCGAAATTGGGAAGATTACCTTGCAGTCGAGAGAGACGATAGAGAGCGAGGATTTCAGTCGAGAGAGACAGAGAGCGAGAGGGACATTGCAGTCAAGAGAGGGACGACGGGAAGAGAGAGGGACGACGGGAAGAGACCGGCGACGGCGGGAAGAGACCGGCGACGACAATAAAAGGCAAGTGGGCGACGGGAAGAGAAGCCGGCGACGACGGCGCAAGGGAAGAGGGAGAAAAGTAATAAGTGAAATGGGGGAAAATTCAGTAACTGAAAATAAATATAAACTCATTAGCGACGGCACTTACTGCCGACGGCATATGCCGTCGCCTATGTCCTTTTACCACGCGCGCCAAAAAAATTCCCACCAAATTTAGACCGGGAAGGGTCATTCACGACGGGCATCATTGGCGACGGCTAAGCCGTCGAGAATGATGTTATTTGCGACGGGGGTATGGCCGTCGCTAATGATGCCGTCGCCAATGAACTATTTTTTTGCAGTGGTCATATCAAACTCACTCATCATGTTTTCTTTAAATTCTCTAACAAGAGCATTAGAAAAGCCCATATATATCATGTCATCAACATAAACACAAACAATAAGCACGTCATTACCTTTTACCTTCACATATAAGGTGGGTTCACTTTCACTCCTACGAAAATCATGTTGAAGGAAATAGGAGTCAAGTCTGCTGTACCAAGCTCTGGGCGCTTGCTTTAGACCATAAAGGGCCTTTTTTCAACTTGTAAACTTTATCCTCTGGTCCATTGATGACAAATCCCTGTGGTTGTTTAACATACACATCCTCGTCTAAAAAACCATTTAGAAACGTAGACTTTACATCAAATTGAAAAACTTTCCAATTGTTTTGAGCCTCTAAAGCCAGAATTAGTCTAACAGTCTCAAATCTAGCTACAGGACAAAAAGTTTCAAAATAATCAACTTCGTGCTTTTGTACATACCTTTTAGTGACCAACCTTGCTTTGTGCTTCTAAACACTTTCATCAGGTTGGTACTTTACTTTGTAGACCCATTTCACGCCAATAACTTTTTTCTCCGGTGACAAATCTACAAGCTCCCATGTGTTGTTTCTTTCAATGGCGGACATCTCCTCCTTCATTGAATTCTCCCACTCTTCTTTCCCGCAAGCTTCATCGTAGCTTAAAGGTTCTGCAACCAAAAGAGCATAAGTAGAAGCATATATATCACTCAAAGACTGCATCTTTATTGGCGGAGTTTCACTATATTGCGATGATTCACTGCTGCTAGATGGGCTTCTAGTTGGACTTTTTTGCAATGATTCACTGCTGCTAGATGGGCTTCTAGTTGAGCTTCTAGTTGGACTGTGCATAGGAGACATATGAGGTGAATTTGTATCCTTCTATAGTTGAGTTAATTCTGTCCCATCATCTACAAAGACTATATTCTGATCTTTGTCACCAACTTCCTGCTAAACATTGTTCTCATCGAAAATAACATCTCGTCGAATTATTAGCTTCTTAGTAAGAGGATTATACAAACGATAACCTTTAGTTTCAGCACTATACCCAACAAAAATGCAATTTTCACTTTTCTTGTCCAACTTAGTACGATCAGTAGAATCAATTAAGGCATATGCAATGGAACCAAACACTTTTAAATTACTTACATTGGGCTTAACTCCCCACCATGCTTCATAAAGTATTTGATTTCTTACTGCTTTTGTTGGAGATATGTTGAGAAGATGGGTTGCGATAGCTACTGCCTCGGCCCAAAAATTATTTGGAAGCTCCTTCTCATTTAGCATACTCTGTGCCATTTCTACAACCGTCCAATTCTTCCACTCAGCAACTCCATTCTGTTCTGGAGTCTTTCGTACTGTTAGTTGCCTCCGGATACCATTCTCTTTGCAAAAGAGAGTAAATTCATCGGATAAGAACTCTCCCCCTCTATCAGTTCTGAGAATTTTGATTGCATAGCCACTTTGTTTCTCTGCAAAGACTTTGAACTCCTTAAACTTTTCAAATGCCTCGAATTTCTGAGTAAGAAAAAACACCCAACTCATACGGGAAAAATCATCAGTAAATAATAGAAAATATTTACTATTATTTAAAGATAAAGTTTTTGTCGGTCAACAAATATCAGTGTGAACCAATTCCAAAGGCATCTTTGCTCTCCAAGCTTTACTGACTGGAAAGGACAAATTATGTTGCTTTCCGTAAACACAACCTTCACAAACATTATCAACAGACACAATAGATGGCAATCCTGACACCATGTTTTTCTAACCCAACAATTTCAGCCCATTAAAATGCAAATGCCCATACCTTAAATGACAAAGTCTAAACTCGTCGCGAACACTAGCAACCATTGCACAATCATCCAAACATGATAACTCAAGAGGAAACATTTTGTTTTCAGTCATATGGACTTTAAAAATAGAATTTTTAGATTTTCTATTTTTAATTTCACACATTCCATCATGAAAATGAACTAAATATCCCTTTTAAATTAATTGACCCACACTAAGCAAGTTATGTGCCAAACCAAGAATATAGTAAATATCATGAATAATCTTTTTAATACCTGACTTGGTCTTAATTCAATTGTCCCCTTTCCTTCAATTTGTACTTGATTGCCATCACCAAGCTCGGCCTTTAATTGAACTGATTCATCCATCGTTTGAAACAATCCCCTTTCTCCAGTTATATGGTTGCTACAGCCATTGTCTAGAAACCAAACATCATTCTTACTTATGTTAGGATTTAAATAAGTAAAAAAAGGCTACATTCCTCTTCCTTTTCCTCAACAAAATTGACTTATTGTTTGGCTTTCTCAATCTTCTCCGGGCAATTTCGTGTTATATGACCATAGTTGTTGCAATTATAACATTGCATTCCTTTGTTGTCCTGCCTGTTAAAATTCCCCATATTAGACCTTCCTCGACCTCTTCCATGACCACGGTAGCCACCTCTACCTCAACCTCTACCAGATTGCTTTTGTCCAAAAGAGCCTTCGCCAAATCTTCCTTTACTAGAGACCTCCACCTTGGTTTGAAAGGCATGCTCAAGATTATTCTTCTTTGACCTGTTAATTCTCTCTTCATGAGCTAAAAGAGAACCCATTAATTCATTAAGAGAAAATGTAGACAAGTCCTTAGACTCCTCAATGGCTGTAACAACATGATCAAATTTATTCGGTAGACTCCTTAATATCTTCTCTACAATTTTTTGATCTGTGATAGTCTCTCCAAAAGCTCTCATTTGATTAACTATACCAGAAACTCTAGAGAAGAAATCTTGAACAGACTCATTACCTTTCATGAAAAGTGTCTCAAACTCTCTTCGAAAAGTCTGAAATTTAACTATTTTATCTGTAAAGACCCCAAAATAGGTTCATTCAATCCAACCCATTCTGAGTCGCCAAATACATGGTACAGAAAACAACTACAACTTTATTACAACAATTGTCGTGCAAAATACAACAACACATATACTGTGAGTTTGGATACAAATATATACCAAATGTGACACATGTCCCAACCGTGGACAACACCTCACAGTGACACCTTACATAAAGGTATAGTCAAAAACTGTTTTAGAAACTAAAATCTTTGGGAAGTGCTCAAGGAAACCTTCGTACATGGGAGGCCATGCTTTTAGGTTATGATAAATATCATATGGCCACAGAATTATCCTTGGTTGACCCAATATACCCCAAAGAAAAACGAGAAGATTACTATCATATTCTTCCCAATGGCGAGTCTTCTCTTAATTTATCATTATCTCCATTGTCTCAAATTGAGAATTATACTTCAAACAAACACCAAGATTATATAGGTAGTGCTCGTAAATATACTCAGCAAGTGGATGAGCACAACCCAGTCTTATGATGACACGAGGTTGTATGTCATTAGACATCTTGTATGAAAGGGGCAAAACACCCTTCCAACGTTGGGTTCGCCTCTCCCTATATGATTCACCAAATATAACTACTAAAAGATGTATACAACACACTTGTCTACACTGTTTAGGGAGAACTCCACAGCTAGAGACCACCGTTCTATTCCCCTGTTACCCCCGCTCGACCCAGCTACACTCTTATTACCTGAAAGGAATTATAAAGCAAAAGGGTGAGCACAACTAGCTCAGTAAAGAATATCATGACTAAAGATAATTAAATTATCAATAGCCTTCATCAATAATAAATCAGAGATTTAGAACATATGGTAGATGATAAAAATTTCAACCATAGTTGCAGCGGAACGAGCAATCCATTAGAAGAGTCAAATAGACTATAAAATCTATTATCTTCTCCATGTTAAAAATCCACCAATAATATTTTATCTCTGTAACATCAATCAACAATTCTGGTCCACAATCATATGAATTACTCATAATCATAATTGTAGTTCTAAATTCCTCTTCTCATCCGGGACGAAGATAATTTGCATCACCTATCTTTACCTGAAACATCAAAGATCATGGTTACACCAAATCACATTTCCTATTCATAATTATACTAATAATTTCATCTTTGCACTACGGCCAAAGATATTCATTTGTATCATTAGTTGGTCATGTTCATCTCAACACATGTTCATCATTGCACCACTGGCCAAATATATTCAACAACATGTCATCTTTGCACTACGGGCCAAAAATATTCATCAACAATTCATCTTTGCATTAAGGCCAAAGATATTCCTCAACAGTTCATATTTGCACTACAGGCCAAATATATTCATCAACAGTTCATATTTGCACTACAGGCCAAATATATTATTATCTCAAAGAAATATATAATCATTTCAGAATTTATATAAACAATAATTATAACCATGCTGATCAATTCACCTTTGCACTTAAGCTAAAGATATTCAATTATAAATTCAATGGTCATGATCATACTAGTCAACAATTCAACTTTGCACTATTGGCCAAAGAGAACCCATAGTCATGATTATACCAAAAATCTACCCATCTTTACACTCAAGTCAAAGAGAAATATTATCATTAGGGTTATAGAATGTTATATATGATAATAAAAATAATATGATCAACATATAGTTTTAATCTCAAGAGTAATACTCATAAATCAACTATAATTTGGTTAGAAAAAGAAACCGATTTTGTCGTGAATAGTACCCGTGAATAGTAACTCGTGAATAGTAACTCATGAATAATAACTCGTGAATAGTAACTCATGAATAGTAAACCTGACACAAAAAGGTAGAAATTTCACAATAAAATCCATACCAATATTTCGGTATAATGATATTGAAAGAATAATATTTCTTAAGCTTATAAACAATTTATTTTAATTATTTACACTTTACTAAATAATGCATTTAATCATTAAAATGTCAAAGTCATAAGATTTCATCACCAATAATCAAAACCCTCATCAAAAATCTGCATATACCTCATGTAGGATTCTCAAGCCATAAAATCCTATTTTCTAATTTTCTTCCTTCACATAACATATTTAACTCAATTATTCATAGCTAGTCCATTTTCATGAAAAATAGCAAATCAGTTTCAAAAATATTTCTTTTCTGGGATTTAGCAGAATATAGTCCCATATTGAACACATATTTTTCTTAGAATTTTTAAAATTCATTTACTATTTTTCATATGGCCAAAACCGCCGAATATTTAGACATTTATCATAAATTGTACTTTTATCCAAAAATTCTGAAATTCACAGAGTACACTGATATTATATAGATGTACTCCCAATAAAAATTTTATCAATTTTGAAGTTAACCACAAGGAGTTATAAGTGGTTACTTTTAAAATAGTCTTTTCCCGTAAAATTCATAACTCTTAATCTATACATCCAAAAATCGCCATTTTTGGACACAATCAATAAAACTCATCAAAATATCATTTCAAATTTTTCCAGAATTTTTTGAAGGAAGGAAGAAGTACGAACTGAAAAACATAATAACCCTTAAAATCCCTTACCTCAAAAGAGCAGTACTTCTGACCGGAATATCGGATGAAAAGCCGAAGGAACCTTGCACCGAATAGAAACTCTCAAAGGTTCTAAATACTCACAAAAATATGCTTGATAATATAGAGAGAGAAAACTTATGTTTCTGGTGTGTTTTTCAATTCTAACTTAAGCTTCTATTTATAGGAAAATGCTAGAACGCCAAAGGAAACTAAAATAATATAATAATATTATTTCTTTTCTTCCTTCTACGTCACTTCACCAACCAAGCCACCAGCAGCCATTAAGGAAGAAAATTCAGCAGCCCACATGCTTATAACATAAGTGGGTCCCACCCATAATTTAATAAAAAAATTATTTTATTTTCTGAAACTTCAACAATTCATAGAAAATAGCTCGGTTATTAGAAAAATACGAATTTTATGTCCATCCTGACTGAAATTGATTTATCTACAACTTTGTAACTTTGGGTTTTTTCCAAATTCCAAACCTAAAATATCCGAAATCCATAAACGGATGATTTAAAACATCGTTTCAACACCTTTTAAAATTCACAACAAATCATGCGTTAATTTTTAATGGTTCAAAATTTGTGGACATATACTCAACTTATATATATATATATATATATATATATATATATATATATATATATATATATATATATATATATATATATATATATATATATATATAACATATCCAAAAATTACCATGATCCAACGGTCAGATTAAAATTATAACTCACGCAGTAAAGCTTTAAGAACACCGATTTGAGTTTTTAATACCTCCAATCCGATAAAATACTGATAAAACACCTCAACGTTAATTCCTTCATTTATAACCACATAAATAAATCCATCATCTATATCCACATCAAATAAATATTTCATTATCATATAAATCAATAATTAATTATTCACAAATAATATTACAGAATTATAACTATGACAACCAGGCCGTTCCCAGGAAAGAGGGGGCTTTCCAATAAGAATTTCTCCTTACTGGCGCACAATTAGGTGACCAAACCTCTCATTGACAGAACTTTCTAGACATTGTCAATAATGCTATCTAATAATATTATTCAAATAATACGAATTATTGATCTGATAATGAGAAATATTGTGCAGTGATAATTATTGAGACAACAATAATATAAAATATCAACGCAGCAATTATTGAATCAATAAAATAAAATATTGAACAGTAATTACTGTAACAATTATTGAGTAGTACCTTCTTACGTAAGAATCAATAATTCAAAATTTATGTGTAATACCGTGTGCTACTGTGCAATAACTCGTATTACTTTATTTTACCAACCGGGTATTACAACAGTGTTAACGGTAACGATTACGTCGTTATTTATAAAAACATAATTGTGTCGTTTTCTTCATCCGACAGTTATTATGTTATGGGGCCCAAAAATGGTTGCGCCGGTCGTACGAATATTCCCCGACAGAAAGAATATTCTACGACCAAACGAATATTCCCCGACAACAATGAATATTTTATAACCACTTGTGTATTTTGAAAAAAATATTCATATATCACCATTAACTTAACTTTTATCAATTTAACCATGTACTGAATAGTAATTATAAGAAAAATTGAATACTTTTATTTCATAAAATTCGGGGTCTTACAATCTCCCCTCCTTATGAAATTTCATCCCCGAAATTTACGTACCTGGTATTTCAAAAAGTTGAGAATACCTTGCTTCCATTTCAGATTCTATCTCCCCGGTCATCATGATTTCTCCATTGCTCATCCGTGATAACTTCATTTGGGTTCCTCATTTGTTGGGAAGTCATGACAACCGCCATCGCTCGAACTACCTGGCTTTGACTTGTCTAGGGCAACATTTGGCGTCATCACTACCGTTGGAATATATTTTTCTATAGGACATATTTCTCCATCAACTGCCTCATCGTACTCCTGTTTCATGATCTGAATCATCAATCTTTGATCCATATCGAATTCAGGTTGACCGCTATATACAGCGTAATTCAAAACTCGATGTTGGGTTCTCCCAATTACTTTCCAAAAAGAGAAATTCATGTCATCTATTGTAGCCTTCTTAGATCGGACATCTCTTTCCACAATATCCAAATGTCGTGTGGCTTTTACCCATGCATCACTTATTCTTACTCGTTCAGTTTTTTCTTCTTTCAGCTCAGATTCTATTTTTATCATCTTATACTCTGCCAAAGAATGATTCTGTTCAAGCAACACATATTGGGTAACACAAGCTTGAATTGTTGCATCCTTTTGTTCCACGACCGCCTGTCGTTCTTCAGCCTGCTCTTTTAACTCATGAATACGATTTTGAAATTCTACATTTTGATCATATAATACCTCTAATAAACTCTCCTCGGGTACCTTTTCTTCCTCTTCTTCCTCACTCTCAACTGTCACCTCTGGGACTATCTCGGGTACAACTATCAATTCTTCACTCACCACATAGATATCTCTAATTCCTTCTTTGTCTGACATCACATTATCATGGTTAGTGATTAGAGGTATCCCCATAGTCTCATTCACTCCATTGTTAGCATTCTCAGCTATCATTCTCAAATACTGCCATAAAACAAAGGTTAATTAAGCAAATTAACGTATCACATAATATCCATATATTATGACCAACCAACAATTTAAGCTTAGGTAGGACACACTAGCGAAGGATTTACTCATCTCTCCCCTCCTAGTCCTATTCCCCGATCTCCGTCAGAGACCATATCCCTAAGCTCTGATACCAAATGTAACGACCCCAAAATAGGTCCATTCAATCCAACCCATTCTGAGTCGCCAAATACATGGTACAGAAAACAACTACAACTTTATTACAACAATTGTCGTGCAAAATACAACAACACATATACTGTGAGTTTGGATACAAATATATACCAAATGTGACACATGTCCCAACCGTGGACAACACCTCACAGTGACACCTTACATAAAGGTATAGTCAAAAACTGTTTTAGAAACTAAAATCTTTGGGAAGTGCTCAAGGAAATCTTCGTACATGGGAGGCCATGCTTTTAGGTTATGATAGATATCATATGGCCATAAAATTATCCTTGGTTGACCCAATATACCCCAAAGAAAAACGAGAAGATTACTATCATATTCTTCCCAATGGCGAGTCTTCTCTTGATTTATCATTATCTCCACTGTCTCAAATTGAGAATTATACTTCAAAAAACACCAAGATTATATAGGTAGTACTCGTAAATATACTCAGCAAGTGGATGAGCACAACCTTGTCTTATGATGACACGAAATTGTATGTCATTAGACATCTTGTATGAAAGTGGCAAAACACCCTTCCAACGTTGGGTTCGCCTCTCCCTATATGATTCACCAAATATAACTACTAAAAGATGTATACAACACACTTATCTATATTATTTAGGGAGAAATCCACAGCTAGAGACCACCGTTCTATTCCCCAGTTATCCCCGCTCGACCCAGCTACACTCTTATTACCGGAAATGAATTGTAAAGCAAAAGGATGAGCACAAATAGCTCAGTAAAGAATATCATGACTAAAGATAATTAAATTATCAATAGCCTTCATCAATAATAAATCAGAGATTTAGAGCATATGGTAGATGATAAAAATTTCAACCATAGTTGCAGCGGAACGAGCAATCCATTAGAAGAGTCAAATAGACTATAAAGTCTATTATCTTCTCCATGTTAAAAATCCACCAACAATGTTTTATCCCTGTAACATCAATCAACAATTCTGGTCCACAATCATATGAATAACTCATAATCATAATTGTAGTTCTAAATTCCTCTTCTCATCCAGGACGAAGATAATTTTCATCACCTATCTTTACCTGAAACATCAAAGATCATGGTTACACCAAATCACATTTCCTGTTCATAATCATACTAATAATTTCATCTTTGCACTACGGCCAAAGATATTCATTTGTATCACCAGTTGGTCATGTTCATCTCAACACATGTTCATCTTTGCACTACTGGCCAAAGATATTCAACATGTCATCTTTGCACTACGGGCCAAAGATATTCATCAAAAATTCATCTTTGCACTACAGACCAAAGATATTCTTGAACAGTTCATATTTGCACTACAGGCCAAATATATTCATCAACAGTTTATATTTGCACTACAGGCCAAATATATTATTATCTAAAAGAAATATATAATCATTTCAGAATTTATATAAACAATAATTATAACCATGTTAATCAATTCACCTTTGCACTTAAGCTAAAGATATTCAATTATAAATTCAATGGCCATGATCATACCAGTCAACAATTCAACTTTGCACTATTGGCCAAAGAGAACCCATAGTCATGATCATACCAAAAATCTACCTATCTTTACACTCAAGTCAAAGAGAAATATCATCATTAGGGTTATAGAAATGTTATATATGATAATAATAATAATATGATCAACATATAGTTTTAATCTCAAGAGTAATATTCATAAATCAACTATAATTTGGTTAGAAAAAGAAACCAATTTTGTCGTGAATAGTACCCGTGAATAGTAAATCATGAATAGTAACTCGTGAATTGTAACTCATGAATAGTAAACCCGACACAAAAAGGTAGAAATTCCACAATAAAATCTATACCAATATTTCGGTATAATGATATTGAAAGAATAATATTTCTTAAGCTTATAAACAATTTATTTTAATTATTTACACTTTATTAAATAATGCATTTAATCATTAAAATGCCAAACTCATAAGATTTCATCACCAATAATCAAAACCCTCATCAAAAATCTGTATATACCTCATGTAGGATTCTCAAGCCATAAAATCCTATTTTCCAATTTTCTTCCTTCACATAACATATTTAACTCATTTATTCATAGCTAGTTCATTTTCATAAAAAATAGCAAATCAATTCCAAAAATATTTTTTTTCTAGGATTTAGCAGAATATAGTCCCATATTGAACATATATTTTTCTCAGAATTTTTAAAATTCATTTACTATTTTTCATATGGTCAAAATCGCCGAATATTTAGACATTTATCATAAATTGTACTTTTAACCAAAAATTCTGAAATTCATAGAGTACACTGATATTATATAGATGTACCCCCAATAAAAATTTCATTAATTTTGAAGTTAACCACAAAGAGTTATAAGCGGTTACTTTTAAAATAGTCTTTTCCCGTAAAATTTATAACTCTTAATCTATAATTCCAAAAATCGCCATTTTTGGACACAATCAATGAAACTCATCAAAATTCAAATTTTTCTAGAATTTTCTGAAGGACGGAAGAAGTACGAACTGAAAAATATAATAACCCTTAAAATCACTTACCTCGAAAGAGCAATACTTCAGACCGGAATATCGGATGAAAAGCCGAAGGAACCTTGCACCGAATAGAAACTCTCAAAGTTTCTAAATACTCATAAAAATATGCTTGATAATATAGAGAGAGAAAACTTATGTTTCTGGTGTGTTTTTCAATTCTAACTTAAGCTTCTATTTATAGGAAAATGCTAGAACGCCAAAGGAGACTAAAATAATATAATAATATTATTTCTTTTCTTCCTTCTATGCCACTTCACCAACCAAGCCACCAGCAGCCATTAAGGAAGAAAATTCAGTAGCCCACATGCTTATAACATAAGTGGGTCCCACCCATAATTTAATAAAAAAATTATTTTATTTTCTGAAACTTCAACAATTCATATAAAATAGCCCGATTATCAGAAAAATATGAATTTTATGTCCATCCTGACTGAAATCGATTTCTCTACAACTTTGTAGCTTTGGGGTTTTTCCAAATTCCAAACCTAAAATATCTGAAATCCATAAACGGATGATTTTAAACATCGTTTCAACACCTTTTAAAATTCATAACAAATCATGCGTTAATTTTTAACTGTTCAAAATTTGTGGACATATACTCAACTTATATATATATATATATATATATATATATATATATATATATATATGACATATCCAAAAATCACAACGATCCAACGGTCGGATTAAAATTATAACTCACGCAGTAAAGCTTTAAGAACACCGATTTGAGTTTTTAATACCTCCAATCCGACAAAATACTGATAAAACACCTCAACGTTAATTCCTTCATTTATAACCACATAAATAAATTCATTATCTGTATCCACATCAAATAAATATTTTATTATCATATAAATCAATAATTAATTATTCACAAATAATATTACAGATTCACAATTAGGTGACCAAACCTCTCCTTACTGGCGAGCAATTAGGTGACCAAACCTCTCCTTGACAGAACTTTCTATGTAAGACCCCAACTTATTATTAATGAAATTTAATTTTCTCTATTTATTATTTTGAAATAGTAAGGGTTGATTTGATTAATGTGGATAGTTATGGGTAAAATACGCAAATATTTCAAAATAAACAAGTGATTATAAAATATTCATTATTGTCAGGGAATATTCGTTTGGTCGTGGAATATTCTTGCTGTCGGAAAATATTCGTACGACGGCGCAGTCTTTTGTGGGCCCCATAACGAAAAGTGATTGGATGAAGAAAACGATAAATATAAGTTATTTAAAAATAACGGCGTAGTTATTACCGTTAATACTGTTAAAATACTCGGTGGTTAAAACACAGTAGCACACGGTATTGCACCAATTATTGATTCTTACGTAAGAAGGCACTACTCAATAATGGTTACAGTAATTACTGTTCAGTATTTTATTTTATTGATTCAATAATCTCTGTGTTGATTTTTTTATATTACGGTTATTTCAATAATTGTCACTACACAGTATTTTTTTATTATCGAAGCAATAATTCATATTATCTGAATACTATTATTAGATAACATTATTGGCAATGTCTAGAAAGTTTTGTCTAAGGATAGGTTTGGTCACCTAATTGCGCGCCAGTAAGGAGAAATTCTTATTGGAAAGCCCCATCTTTCCTGGGAACGGCCTGGTTGCCAGTACTGTGATTCTGTAATATTATTTGTGAATAATTAATTATTGATTTATATGATGAGGAAAATATTGATTTTATGTTGATATAGATGGAAAAAAAATTTAATGTGACAATTGTTGAAAATTAATATTTTATCATTTTCTGATAAAATAATTCATTTAAATATATTATTATATTTTAATAATATAATAATGATAATATTTTTACGATGAATGTGGGATATATGAGTATATGTGGAGGAGGATTATTTTTGTTACCAAAAATATTTAAAGCATGTTTTATGTGTCGGTGGACCCAATTTCTTGACTGAAATTTGATTATAGCCTGTAAAATCGACCGTTTGGAAAAACTTTCTTCTACAAAGTTGTAGAGAATTGAATTTTCTATAAAAACTCGTGAGATTCGAATTTTCGGATAAAAGGGCTATTTATTGTGAATTATTGAAGTTCCGAAGTTCCGAAATAATTGATTTGTGAAAGTTTTAATTATTTTTATTTACAAAAATGTGTTTTTCATTTTGTGGCCCTCATTTAACATGTGTAGGAGCTGAATTCAGTTGGCAAGTGTGCGTATGATGTTTTAGAAAATATATATTAATATTATATTAAATTTTCTGCTTTGGTGGTCTAAGCATTTTCCTATAAATATGGTGCTTAGGTTAGAATTAAAAATCACACCAGAAACTGAAGTTTTCTCTCTCTATATTATCGAGCGTATTTTTGTGAGTATTTTGAGTATACTTTTAGTATTGCTATACGGTGCAAGTTCAAGTCATAGCCTATATCCGGTGTTTCAACTAGAAGTACTGTCTTTCGATGTAAGAGATGTTATTTTCTTTTCAAATGATATTATTTCTTCAATATCATTATGCTGAAATATTGGTTGGAACTTTTTATCAAATTTGGAACTTTTTCATGTTGGCGAGTTAATATTCATGAGTTACTATTCACGAGTACTATTCACGAAGCATGATGATGTTTTTTGTGAAATTTCTATCTTTTGGTGTCGGAGTTACTATTCACGTATACGGCTCTATTCACGTATACGACACTATTCACGAATATGGCACTATTCACCGAAAAATAAAATTTCTTCTTTTTGTCCAAAATATCTATTCTGGACTTTGATTGGATCTATGTTTTGATCATTCTCGAATTTTACCCAACTCTGGTTATTTATGAAGTATTTTTGAATGAGAATTATTTAAAGTACGAATCCTTAATATTTGTTCTTTTGTTTCATTGGATTCGTTTCCTTTAAAATATTTTTCATCATCCTCAGTCCTAAATGATGATATAACTGAATATCTTTGGCATGTAGTGCAAAGATTAATGATTTCTTAATGAATATCTTTGGCCTGTAGTGCAAAGATGAACAGGTGTTGAGTTGAACATGACCAACTGATGAATATCTTTGGCCTGTAGTGCAAAGATGAATATTTGATTCCAGATATATATATTGATTGATGTTACAGGGATAAAATATCGACGATGAACTTTTAAATTCATATATAGAAGATAGTAGTTTGCATTCTCTACTTAAATCTTCTAATGAATTGTTGTTTCCGCTGCAGTTGTTGATTTAAAACTAGTTGTCTAGTGTATTCTATTAGATTTTTCCCTGTTGAAGACTAACGATAATTTGTTGTTTATTATCTTAGTCATAATATTCTTTACTGGGCTAGTTGAGCTCACCCTTTTCCTTTTTGTTCCATTTTTCTTCTCAGGAGGCGAGAATGTAGCGAGTACTAGTCGGGGTATGGAATGAATGTTCTAGAGAGAGTTGTTTAGTAGTCCTCACCATTTTTGTAAAATAATGTATCAATAATTATGATGGGGATTTATTTGTGTGTGGTTATTGTCTAGACGGCAATATCTGTATTTAAACTCACAGTTTATATGTTTTAATAATAAAGTTGTAGTTATTTCTGTACCATGTATTTGGCGACTCAGAATGGGTTGGATGGAATGGACCTATTTTGGGGGCGTCACAGTTGGTATCAGAGCTTAGGGATATGATATCTGACGGAGATCGGGGAATAGAAATAGGAGGGGAGAGACGAGTAAATCCTTCGCTAGTGTGTCCTACCTAAGCTTATTTGTTAGTTGGTCAGTATATAGGGATATTATGTGATATATTGATTTCCTTAATTAACCCTTGTTTTATGATAGTATTTGAGAATGTCGACTGAGAATATTAACAATGGAAATGAGACCGTGGAGACGCCTGTACTCACCAACGAGGAGAACGTGCAACAGGCTGGCAATGTTCCTCCTGTGAACAACACCACTGAGCAGATGATGTACGAGGGGATATTTAGAAGCTTTTTGCAGTTCATGCAAAATCAGACGAGGGAGAATTGTGTTCAAAATACAGGAGGAAATGATAGCAATTCACGGGTTGTCACAGCCAAGCAGTTCAAAGAGTTGGGACCACCAGAATTTAAGGGAAAGCCAGATCCGATCATGGCGGAAACATGGGTCAAACAAATTATCAAGATATTCGATGTCTTGGGATGCACAGAGGAACAAAAGGTTCCATTCGCCACCTTTATGTTCCGTGGCGAGGCAGACTACTGGTGGGAGTCTGTGAAGCGTACCCATCCAGCCGCACTCAACATGTCTTGGGAGACGTTTCAAAAACTATTTAATAAAAATACTTTCCTGAAAGTGTTCATCATATGATGGAAGTGGAGTTCATCAGATTAGAACAGAATAACATGACGGTGTCCCAGTACGAGGCGAAGTTCGCCGAGTTATCCAGGTTTGCACCTCATTTGGTGGAGAATGAGGAACGTATGACGCGGATGTTTCTGAGAGGTTTGAAACCCGACATACGTCAGTATCTCATTTCTCATAAATTTTCTCTCTATTCAGATGTTGTCAACAGGGCTCAGTTGTTAGAGCGAGATAACGAATACGTTCAACCGAGGGACCATAACCAGGATCATACAGAAGATAGCAGTCATTAGGATAACGATAACCAGCGGAGAAAGAAGAATACGGACAAAGGTAGTAACCAATCTGGTGGTAATCGTGGCCATAAAAATAGAAGAAGTGAGTCAGGAGAAGATTTTAAAAAGAGGAGATTCAACAACGACCATGTGAAGACGTCAGCGCCAGTAGCAACTGGTTCCAAGGGAGGAGAAAGACCACCGGTCGTATGTTACAAATGCGGGAAAGAGAGACATATCAGTCCAAACTACCCACAACAGTATAAGGTGTGCTATAATTATGAAAAAGAAGGACATATCGTTCGAGATTGTACGGTATCGAAACCCAGTCCAGCGGGAATGGCGACTCAAAGGATGTCCCAGAAAAGTCAAAGTCAACGGTTCTTGGAAGAGCATTTGTCGTGACCGGTCAAAATACGAGGAACCCGAATGAAGTTAGCACAGATTAGTTAATTATAAATTCTTGCGAAGTTTATACCTTACTAGGTACCGGTTCTACCTATTCTTTTATCTCTCTTGCTTGAGCTCAACGTTTGAACTTGACTACGGATAAATTAGACTTTGACCTATTTATAGAGACTCCGTTAGGAGAAACTTTCATTACATCCGTTGTTTAGAAATCTTTCTTTATTCAGGTTGGCACTATCACATTACCTGTTAACCTTATTTCTATAGAGATATTTGCTTTTGATGTGATTTAAAGGTTAACTACTCATCATGCCAAAATTGATTGTTTTTGTAAGGTTATTAGTTTTCATATTCCTAAGCAACCTGTTATTCGAATTCAAGCAATCAAACCATTGTAGTCAAACATTTTCATATCAAGCTATGAGGTCATTCGTTTATTACGGATGTCAAGTTTTCTTAGTCCATGTTATGGATTTGAATAAAGACACATCAGATTTGAATAATATTCTTGTTGTTATTGACTTTTCCTGACGTATTTCCTGAAGAATTAATTCCTTCATATATAACCACATAAATAAATCCATCATTTATATCCACATCAAATAAATATTTCATTATCATATAAATCAATAATTAATTATTCACAAATAATATTACAGAATCACAATTATGACAACCAAGCCGTTCCCAGTAAAGAGGGGATTTTCCAATAAGAATTTCTCCTTACTGGCGCGCAATTAAGTGACCAAACCTCTCCTTGACATAACTTTCTAGACATTGCCAATAATGTTATCTAATAATATTATTCAAATAATATGAATTATTGATCTGATAATGAGAAATATTGTGCAGTGATAATTATTGAAACAACAATAATATAAAATATCAACACAGCAATTATTGAATCAATAAAATAAAATATTGAACAATAATTACTGTAACAATTATTGAGTAGTGCCTTCTTACGTAAGAATCAATAATTCAAAAATAATGTGTAATACTGTGTGCTACTGTGCAACAACGCGTATTACTTTATTTTACCAACCGGGTATTCCAACAGTGTTAACGGTAACGATTACGTCGTTATTTATAAAAACTTAATTTTGTCGTTTTCTTCATCCGATAGTTATTCTGTTATGGGGCCCACAAATGGCTGCGCTGGTCGTACGAATATTCCCCGACAGAAAGAATATTCCACGACCAAACGAATATTCCCCGACAACAATGAATATTTTATAACCACTTGTGTATTTTGAAAAAAAAAATCATATATCACCCTTAACTTAACTTTTATCAATTTAACCATTTACTGAATAGTAATTATAAGAAAAATTGAATACTTTTATTTCATAAAATTCGGGGTTTTACATTATCTTCTTGTCCCCATGGAACTCTTGCTTCAAAATAGTCCATGCTTCTTTCGACTTCGTGGCACCAGCAATTCGAGGAAATATAGGGTCTACTACAGCCTGTTGCAAAACAAGTAGAGCCTTCGCATCCTTCTTGCGAAGTTCTCTAACATCCGTTGCATTCTCTGCAAAACCATTTTCAACCAACTCCCAAAATTCTTGTGCAGTAAAAAAGGTTTTCATTTTGATGCTCCAATACTAATAATTTTCTCCTGTAAATAGAGGAATCAAGGATTGAGAAAGATTTAAAACATTACCATTTGTCATAGTTGCGAAAAGCTTACTAAAACCTTTTGTCAAACACCTTGTGTGTACAGAAATAAAAACTACGGATGATGCTACAGCAACACTCCAAAAGAACTCCAACGCCCAACATCAATCGAACCTGGCTCTGATACCAAAAATGTTGGCACATTAACAGAATGCTACTGCAAAAAATCAAGCAAGCAAAAAAGAAAACTCTACTACAGCAGAAACAGAGCACAAAACAATAGGAATATTTAAAACTTTTTATTGAGAAGAAGGAAGCTAATAATCAGATTCACCCATCTACTAATAGGAACGAATTAACAGCTACTTAAATAAGACTAGCATAGCAAAGTAAAATACTGCTCAGTTTCGTGAGCCTGAAGAAGTGGAAGAAGTTCTCATCTTATGCTTGTTCCTAAAGAATAGCCAAATGGCCCACGTCTAGTAAATAACCCCTAACAACTACTGCTTACTTATTCATATACTGACTCTAAAAAAAGACCTCATGTGCATCATATTAACATAAGTCACGTGCATCATATTTTATCACATATGACCCCCCCCCCCCCGCCCCCGCCCCCGCCCCCTAGTTTCGCCTCTGGCTTTGACCCTTACTCATCTTTCCCTCTTCCTGCCTCTCCTTCTGCCAAGCATGTGTATGCCGATAAACAAGGAACTCAATTCCTTCTTTTCTTCCTTCCCCCTCAGCCTATAAATTCACACGAGAAACTAAATGAAAGACACCAAAAGAAAAGAGAGAAAATTAAGAAAGAGAAATTTTTGTAAAATTTCATTGAAAAAGTATAATAAAAATCAATGCATTCCATCTTTAAATTTCTTTAGCTCTAAAACACGTTATCGACACTAGCCTCTAGCCAATTGAGAGAGTAAATCTATTCATGTACTATGAGTAGGGGTGAGCATGATGCGGTTTGGTGTGGTTTGAAGTCCAAACCACACCCCAAATCGCTTAGGTACGGTTTAAAAAATTCAAAATCGCACACGAAATCGCTTGTGATTGGTGCGGTGCGGTTTTAAAGTTTGTGGTACGGTTTTAATTGGTGCGGTTTCGGTTTCAAAATCAATTGAAATAACAAAAAAAATATCTAAGCCTTCAATAAAATTTTACATAGAACTTACATCGATCAATTAACTTAGTGACAGAGTCGGTAATGGGAATTATATCAAGCATAGAACCAAAGTTCCTTCTGCCAAACATGTCAAATTCACCATCAAATCATAGAACAGTGAGACACGTAAAATAATTTTAGTTTATAATAAAGGAATGATGTTTTAAAACTAAAACATACGTTATATAAAACAACGGAGACCGTATATTCGATAATAAGCAAGAAGGTTTATCTAGTTTCCCAAAAATTAAAAGTATATACTAGAGATAAAATGAAATTCTATCTTATATATTACAGGCAGGACTTATAGAATATAATCCTAACTATACCTAATTTGAAAAATAATCTATTAGACTATTACTATTATAACATTGACCTTAACCAATGCATCAAGTGCTCAAACCAACGAATTTGGCCTCTCAGCTATAATCCCCTCCAATAATGCATCAAACAAAATCGAAATTCCAAAACTCAATTACTTAATTTTTGACTCTATAACCTCTAACCATCTTCTTTCAATTGGTGAAAAAATGACAATGCAAGACTGGGTTTTCTCTGAGCGTGTTCAAGTGAAAAGTAACTTTAGAATTTGCTAGAGATAATACATATATACACACATATGGTGCGGTTTCGGTTTTATGCGTGCGGTTTTGGCTAGTAACCAAACTGGAACCGTAAATTTGGTTATTTAACCCACCTCAAACCGCCACATACACCGGAACAGTTGGTGCGATTTTAATTAGTGCGGTTCGTGCGGTTTTTGGTGCGATTTCGTCTCCAATTTGGTTACTTGCTCAGCCCTAACTATAAGCATGACATTGTTGTCGATCTCATTATTTTACCTTTAAATTATTTGGATTGGCTTTCCCACCTGTTATCGTAAATTTTATTATCTCTAGTGCTACCATTTGTCTTAAGAAGACCTCCTAAGACTTGGTGAGAACTTTTTTTTTTATCAACTATTGTGATTTTTTTGGAGATAATCAGTAGGACGCATGCTTGGTGATAATTCATTTACAATTCTATAATTTTTTGAGATAATTAGTAGGATTACTGCATGTCTGGTGGCTGGTGATAATCCATTTACAATTCTATACATATATATGTTCCTTATATGGATATTAACATTTTTATAGACATTAGTAATTGATTGGATTTTAACTAAATGATTGAGTTATTAATGTAAAGGTGTGGGCTTAGTGGTTAGAAGCCCTACAAAATCCCCACAATTGTGGGTTTTAGTCCTGGCATGCTCCCGTGTTATGGCTCAAGTGGTCTCATGTCTTGGACGAATTTAGCCGCAAAACTAGATTATGTTGGTATATCGATTGATCGAGTTGGCTTTGGTTTTACCGGTTGTAATTGCTACTGTTGAAAGTCCAATAATAATCTAGAAGGGGGGGTGGTTGAATAGATTATTACAGATTTAAAAATTATCCAAGTCCTTTTTGAATTTTTGAATAATTAATTTATAGTGTTAGAAATTAATATGCAAGATAGTAAAAATTCAATCACACAATGCACAGAGATTTGTCTGGTTCACAACATACATCCCGGGTATGCTGCTACGTCCAGTCTCAAGCTCCTCTCCAGGACTTGAGATCTTATTACTATCAGTAATAAATACTCCTTTAACAGGCGGAGAAGCCTTTACAAAGTTTTGTAGTCAAACTTCCAACTATTCCCAACTAATCTATCTTGGACAGCAAACTCCTAGCTCCCTCCTAAAGCTTAGTTGTACTTCTTTTGAGTTAAGTTCTATTCTATGATCTGGTCTTGAAACAACAGCCTCTTCCTCACCTCACAAGTACACTAGAGACCCAACTTTCCGCGGACCTCTCTAAGACTCTGGTCTTGGTTGAAGAATTGTTGGAAATGACACTTTCAACATTTCATCCTAACAACATGATCCTTTCCCAATAATACAGGTAAAGCAAAATACAACAACTTAATATATTGCCTCCTCGTTTCAGAGAAAAATAATGAATTGTTGATGAAAAATCATCAAGCACGCCTAATAGGCTCTACTCTTATACCGGAAGTGAACAATATATCTTTCCAGCAGAATAGATGTGAAAAAAAGGTAAATAAAAATGAAGGAAATTATAGTCAGAAAAATGGCCGAAACCATATAATAATCCAGTCCGCCAGAAGTGGCAAGATGGCAAGCCAAACAAGACTAAAGGTAGGGCGCCACAAGAAAGAAACAAATTAACAAGACCTTTGTTATAGATGTGGGATGGAGGAATAATACTGGTCACGTACTTGTCGTATGTCAAAACATTTGGTTGAATTATACCAAGCATGCCAAAGGAACATAGACAAATTAGTGATGGTAACAAACTTTGTATCGATGAGGACTGGTGACAGAGTAAGAACTAGTGACCCAAATGTATGAAACCAATGAGACTATCCGTTAGGATCTTAACTGACTTCTTGATAACTTTTTTCTTTTAAAGTAATGCGTTTTACGTGTATTGTTGATTTAGTGTTTTTTCTTTTCAAAATATTGTGTATTGCATTTGTAGTTTTCTTATGAATAAATTTGTCTTTTTTTTATAATTATGTATCTCACTTGTGATTTTCATATAAACAAACTAACCAAAATTGATATGGGCGATACATGTCTAGCAGATTGTGGAAGTACCCACACAACCCTACAAAGTGAAATGTTTTTCACATTTAATTAAAGTTGAGGAAAATGTCGGAATAATTTCTAGAGTCAAAGTTAATTGAAGGTTATGGAAAACTTAGTTTCATGTTACCAAATGAAACACAATTTTTCATTAAAAATAATTAGTATTCCATAAAATTTAGAAGAAACTTGCTTAGTTTTAAAGATATCCAACTCAATGATTTTCATGTAGAAACCACAAGTGAAAATGAAAAAGAATACCTTCTCATCACCACCACTAATTCAGATTATAAGAACATTTTACAAAAACTTTCCATTTCATTTGGGTTATATGTTATGCTATTGAGTCTCACTCTGATATGGTTCCAAAAGTTTTAGACCCAAAGTCTTTTATGCTTGGGCATGACCGATTAGGTTATCTAAACACCTCTAGGTGTCGTATTATAGAAAACTCTATTGGACATCCTCTTAAAATTCATAAGGTTTTTCCTAGCAATGATTACTTGTGTTCTATTTGTTCATTATAAAAAATAATTAATGTTCAACCATCTCCAATAAAAGTTCATATAAAAATAAGGTTTTTAGAAAGAGTTCAAGGGTTCATCCATCATTTGGAACTTTTAGATATTTTATTATTTTAATAGATGGTTCAACTAGATTGTCTCATGTGTGCCTACTTTCTACAAGAAATGTTGCTTTTGCAAAACACCTTACTCAAATAATTAAATTACTAGCTCAATTCTCAGACAACCAATTAAGTCAATCCGACGTACAAGATAATGCAGCAAAATTTTCCTAAAAAACATTTGATGATTATTGCATGACAATTAGAATCATTGTCGAACATCTTGTACCTCATGTGCATACACAAAATGACTTAGCTGAATCTTTAATAAAAAAGACTCCAACATATTGCATGTCCACGATTTTTTAGAGCTAAGTTACCCACTTCTATTTGAGGGCATGCAATTCTTCACGCTACAACTATTATTAGAGTCAGGCCAATTATTTACCATGAACACTCTCCGCTATAGTTAGTTCTTGGCCAAATACCTAACATATCGTACTTTAGAGTTTTTGGGAGTACTGTATATGTTCTAGTTGCACATCGTCGTCAAAGATAAGAACCCAACGTAGAGTAAGAATTTATATTGGTTTTGATTCTCCAACTATTTATAAGTATCTTGAGCCCTAAGTAGAGATGTTTTCACTGCGCGATATGCAAATTGTCATTTTGTTGAATTTATTTTTCCACCATTAATGAGATGGAAACCTTTCAATAAAGAGCACTCAGAACTATCATAAAATGCATCAGGATTAAATTCTCTTAATCCCTATACTAGTCAATGTGAACTTGAGGTTCAAAGGATCATCCATTCACAAAACATTGTCAATCAAATGCTAGATGCATTCAATGATGCTAAACAAATGATAAAATTACATATAGCAGGAGTAAAAACTCTAGTAACAGTAGATGTACCCATTCACAAATCAATTTAACAAGAATTGACACAAGGAGAATCCAAACCAAGTTTGAAACGTGAAAGACCAATGGATGCAAAGGATATTGTACCACAAAAATGACAAATAGATAAAGAAACCCCAAAAGAGGCAACTGCTCCCGAAGTAGCAGTAACCCTAGAAGCGATATTACCTCTAGAGGAGACATGAGTTCCTGAAGTGCTACAATCTTCTAGAGAAATAGTTGTTTGTGAGAACCAATGGATCTCAATAAATTACACACATGGCGAGAAAGTCTGGGATCGAAACAAAATCATTGTTGATGATATATTTATCTTTTCTAGATATTACTATGAATCCTAATGAGGATTCCAAACCACAAAATGTGGGGGAATGTAGACAAAGAAATGATTGGCTAAATTGAAAAAAAAAACAATCCAAGCAAAATTACAATCATTACTTAAAAGAGAAGTATTTGGACCAAGAGTTCAAACATCAATAGTCGTTATCCCTGTTAGAAATAAATGAGTATTTATATAAAAAAGAAATGAGAAGGGAAAAATTGTAAGATATAAGACCCGACTCGTAGCCCAAGGATTCTCACAAAGGCTAGATATTGATTATCAAGAAACATACTCTCTCGTGATGGATGGAGTTACATTTCGTTTGCCCATAGGAATGGCCACTAGCTATGGAAAATTGGAAATGTGATGGAGGTTGTGACAACATATCTATATAGATCACTTGACAGTGAAATTTATATATGAATCCATGAAGGATTAAAATTAGCTTAGTCAAATAATTAATTAGTCACTTATATTTAATTAAATTACAATGATTAATGTATGAATTGAAGCAATCAGGCCTCATGCATGTGGTACAATTGACTCAATGAATATTTGATAAATGATGGGTATTGTGGACCCAATTATAAATTAAGGATCACAAATGATCCAAAGAATTGAATGAAAAATGAAAAAGTCAAAAATAAATGAACAAGATTGGAAATAAACACCGAAGGTTTTGGGTCCCTAGGGTTCGGCCATCCCTAGGTGCTCCAAGCTTTTGACAAAAGTGTAACACCCCATAGACCCGGTTTATCTTCAAACCCGAGTTTGGTGCGTCACAATACTACCCATTCAACATTCTCTTAAGACATGAATGTAATTAATATATTATTACAACATATCACTTCTAATCCCAGGTACGAATACCTTTATTAAACTATCTCAAAATAATATTACAACATTAAATAATATTATAAAACATTATGTACTTTTATACATTTAAATCTCTTCTCTTTATGCATTTCTTCCTCTTAACACCATCTAACCATTCAGGTCTTTCTTCTCTAGCTCTAAAGGCTTTAAAATTTACAAGGATGAGCATTTAATTTGTAAGACCCCGAATTTTATGAAATGAAAGTATTCAATTTTCTTATAATTATTATTTTATTTCGTAAATGGTTAAATTGATAAAAGGTTAAAGTTAAGGGTGATATGTGAAATTTCTTGCAAAGTATGCAAGTTGTTATAAAATATTTGTTTGGTCGGGAAATATTCTTTTTATCGGGGAATATCCGTACGATAGCATAATCATTGGTGGACCCCACAACGGAAGTATTGTCGTAGTTGGAAAACGACAGAATTATCTTTTTATAAAAATAATGGCGAAAGTGTTACCGTTAAAATTGTTGAACTACCCGGTAGTAAAAGTACAGTAATACGCATGGTTGCATAGTAACACACGGTATTGATTATTGATGCTTACGTAAGAAGTCACTCAGTTATACTCAATTATTGCTACAGTAATTGTTACATCATATCTCTCATATTATTGATTCAATTATGGTCACAGTATCATCTGCATAATATGATATATTATTAAATCAATAATTGAGACAACAAAGTTATTCATATTATTAATTACAATATTGACAATGTCTAGAAGTTCTGTCAATGAGAGGTTAGATAATTTAATTGCGCGCCAATAGGGAGAAATCCTTATTGGAAAGCTCCCTCTTTCCTGGGAACGACCTGGTTGTTAAATATTGTGAATTATAATATTAATGATGAATAAGTTCGTGTTGATTAAAAATAAAATTGATAGTTCCATTGTGTTAGAATTATTAGTGTTAGTGAAAATTGACATTTATTTCGATAATAATTGATATCTGGAGGTTATATTGACCAATCGGGTAATTAACCGGATAAATGAGCAATTAATTGCTATTAATTCACATGCTTATAACTATGTGTTCACATGTGTGTACTATTGATTCACATGATTTAGTATTAGGGGATTTGGTACAAGAAGATAAGTCTGCTATTATAGAGAGAAAGAAGAAGAGAAGCCTGCTACCTCACTATTCTAGTATTCAGTTTTCTTCTAAGGTAAAGGGTATTATTTCTTTCGTATTCATGAAGAGACTTATTTCTTTTAATACTCATAAGTGTTGTTATTCTATTCTTTATTATTCTGTTGGAATAACCTGTCTGTGCGGATTACGCATGCCTGGTGAATTCTTATGTTATTCCATTCTTTATTATTCTGTTGGAATAACATGTCTGTGCCGATTACGCATGCCTGGTGAATTCTTCTGTTATTTCATTCTTTATTATTCTATTGGAATAACCTTTCTGTGCGGTATATTGCATGTTTGATGAATTCTTCTGTTATTCCATTCTTTATTATTCTGTTGGAATAACCTGTCTGTGCGGTCTATCGCATGCCTGGTGAATTTTTCTGTTATTCCATTCTTTATTATTATGTTAGAATAACCTGTCTGTGCGGTTTATCGCATGCTTGGTGAATTCTTCTGTTATTCCATTCTTTATTATTCTGTTGGAATAACATGTCTATGTGGATTACCGCATTTATAGTGAATGATCCTTCGTATTCATTCCTTATTAAATTGTGGAAATGATATGTCTACGTGGATTACCGCATGACGGACGAAAATCCATTTGTAGTTTCATATATTCTATTATACTCAGTTGGTTAAAGTTTTGGCTTCTATACTCCATGAAATTAGTAGAATATCCTGGATATTTGCGCTTCATCCAATATCTTTTCATGGAAATATTCTTCTGAGCATTCTTGAATTTTACTCCACAAAGCAGTATCATGTTGACAATTTGGACGTTATTGATTTCTGGATAAATTAAATTATAAATCTTTAAAATTTATCCTTGAACTTATTTTATTGAATTATTATGTTATTGTCATCATCCTCATGCTTATATTGTGATGAAAGTCATATTTGGCTTACGTGCATAGATGGACTTGGTATGATTATGACCAGAGATTATTCGATATAATCATGACCGCAATGTGACGAATGATGTGGTGAAAGTCCTCATTGGCCTGTAGTTCATTGATGGAAAGTTGTTGGTATGATTATGACCAGGGATTATTCTGTATAATCATGACCATTGATGATTACATGAATATCCTTGGTCTGATGCAGGGATGATTCGATTTTATTTATTAAGCTGAGTCTCAGCGATAAATTTGATGAAAAACTTTTTAAATCATAGAAGATAATAGATTTTATACTCTACTTGACTCTTCTAATGGATTGCTTATTCCGCTGCAGTTGTTGATCTAAAACTTATTGTCTATTATATTCTATCAGTTGTTATACTGTTGAAGGCTAAGGATAATTTATTCTGCATTATCTTAGTCATAATATTTCTTACTGGGCTAGTTGAGCTCACCCTTTCTTTCATTGCTCTCTTCAGGAAATGATAATATAGCTGGGACGAGTCGGGGAACGGATTGACGGTCCAGATGGTTGTTTTTGTAGTCCTCATTATTCTATAAAATAGTGTGACAATAAATGTAATGAGGACTTCATTGAGTTTGTATACTGTCTAGACGACAATATTCGTATTAAAACTCTTAGATTATGTTTTGTCATATTTTACACGACTATTATATAATTAAGTTGTATTTGAATTTTGTACCATATATTTGGTGACTCAAGATGGGTGATGTATACCTATTTTGGGGGCGTCACAGTTGGTATCAAAGCTTAGGGATATGATCCCTGGCTGAGATGTGAGACAAGAACTAGGAGTGGAGAGACGGGAAATTTCTTCGCTAGTATAACCTACCTAAGTTTATTTAGTATTTAATTGGTCGGTCAGAGTATATGGATAATATGTGATATGTCAATTAACCCAGCATTATTAGTTGAATTAACAACAATATCATAAATAGAATAATATTCTTCTGAAATCTTCAACAATTGAATAATAATTGTGAAGCAACTTAAACATTCAGGAATAAAAATTTAATTTTACTTTAAACACCTTTCATGAAAAATATAATCTTAAAAACTATAATAGTTCAATTCTAGAACATTTATTCTTTATTTTGGCACATAAATGTTGATATAAACATAACACGTTCTTTAATATAATGCTTAACAAGCACATCATTGCACAAAGTGCAATCATAACTACATTTTCTCACATATACACATTATTGCACGGAGTGCAATATATATAATTACTTGTCCAAAATTATTTGATTTGACACATTCAACTTATCACAAATAAATAATTATCACCAATAATATCTCAACTATAAATATTCTGACTGGAATAGCTCAATAATTGAGTTAGGTCGAATCAAATGACAATAACTCTTTTTTCATAAATCATCTCACATAATATAATAAATTTCTTATAAAAATGAAATTCAACAATCTAAAAGAAAATCTTTGCACGGTGTGCAAATAAGAGTAGAAACTTGCACAATATACAAAGTTGTGTAAGTTAGAAAATTTGCCTCACTGCTTTACACCTTACTCTATATTGCTCTCCAAATGACCTACATATATCATTAAGGTCGAACATATCAATTAGTCAAGTATTGACCCCAAATATTGATTTATTTTACTTTATTTTAGCTTATTTCATAATTTACGATGTTCGAATTTTATAACTCGACACAATATACTTAACTTTATATGCCCCTATATATTTCTCTTTTAGCTTCATTTAGACCTGGCAAATGGGCTAAAAGCCCACGGGCCGGGCCGGGCCGCCCGTCAAAAAGCGGGCTTTGGGCCGTAGTTTTTGGCCCACAGAAATTCGGGCGTTTTTGGCCCGGCCCGTTCAAGTTTGGGCCCAAAAAATGTAAAAAATAGGCATAAAACACCTTCGTCCCGCGGGTCGGCCCGCCCCGCCCGTGAGCCCGCGGGCTATGGGCTTATATTTTTGGTCCCGTGAAAATTCGGGCCTTTTTGGCCTGGCCCGTTTTAGCCCGGCCCGCGCCCGCCCGCCTGTTTGCCACCTCTAGCTTCATTTATAGTTTAGACTTTAATTCTAAAGTCCCATGATATTCACGTCTCTTATCTTAAGAAATTTTAAATTATTCTTTAGTTAATCTTTATTACGCATGTCTTATATAGCTCGGTACAACGTAACATGACACTGTTCGACTACTCGACTTTTGAAAACCAATACACATTTTTTTTCTTCTCATTTAGCCTTAATCATAATTTAGAATTACATATTAAAGTCCTTCCATGACGTTAGTAATTATATTTCATTTCATATGGTTCGTGTTTTATGATTTAATCAATACGCCCAACTTTTATTCTTCATTTTTTGCTACAGTTATAAAACAGACAACTTAACCTCTCTACTTTAGCTCATAAACTCCTTGTCTGCCAATCCAAACAGGCAACAAGCGACACAGAGTGTCTGCTTTTGTTCATAAACTCCCATCTGCCGATTCAGACAGGCAACTAGTGACACAAAATGTCTGCTTTAGTTCAAAACTCCATGTCACCTGAAGTAAAAACAAGTAGATTTTCGATATCGTCGCACTTACTTTGCAACGTCATAACTCGGTCATCCGTTATCGGATTTAGTCCTTTCTTGAGCCTACAACTTCCTTATACTACAAACTACAAGACCCCAGAAAATAACCAATTTCAGAAGCTTTAACTACCCAGAAAACTGACCCAAAATTCAGTACACAAACTATTTTTCAGCCTTTTAACTAGTTTTACAAACAAAATTCCCCACGACTTTGTTAAAAAAAGCTTTTACCTTCTTTTCAATTGGCTTACCTCCATAACTCATATGAGTATAACATAACACTCCATAACTAAATTTTTAGAGTCGGGACACTACAACAAAAAGTCCCAAATCAGTCTTCAAAATAGTCCACTAATTAGTTATTTCCATCTATTATGCATAAGTTTACATTTTCTTTCATTTTCTTGCTTTATCACATGGTTTAATCATATAATCTACATCCTAACCAACAAACATCACCAACAAGCTAATTTACCAAGCTTTAAAGAGATGAATGGAAGTTAGTGTTTTAGATTTACTTTTAGTTGTTCTTCCTTCTTCTTCTTACTCAAGCTAGATGATCAAAGCTTCAAGCTTGATCTTTTCCTTTCTTCTCTGACCATGCTCCTCTTTCTCTCTTTATTCCCTCTTACTTTCTTTCTGTCTCTCTCTTTCTCTCCTAACACTTAGAAGAATGAGATGAAAGGAGTAAAGGATAACTAATTTAATTGTCTATCCACTCCTCACTTCTCACATGTTGAAATTACCAACAAATGACACATGGCCTTTCTTTCTTTTAATTAGCCATTTAGTTAACTTTATGATCATTTATCGATGTAGCATCAATCTAGACGAGTAATGTTGTAATCCAGACGGGTAAAAAACATGTCTGCTTTAGAGTCAGAATTCAATTTTTGCTTTTAAGTGACATATGTCTCCTTTTTTTATTCCTTTATCCATCCGAATATTCTCCCTCATTTTGCTTTTTCTTTTATCCTTTCTTTTATTTCCTAACCCTTTTCTCTTTCCTTCCTTTCCTATTTTCTTCCATTTCTCTTTTCCACCCGTGGACTCTCTCTTTCCTTATATACTGTTTCTTTTCTTCTCCCACCCATTTGACCAATTTTGACTTTATAAATTGGATCTAAATTGGGCTTTACTTTGGGATTCATTAAGAAATTAATTTAGTCATTTATTTAACATATATTTGGGCTACTTAAATCCCTATACTTGGATTTTATCCATTAAACTAGAAATTCATTTAGTCATTTATTAACACACTAGTTTAATTTTTTATTGGACTCATTTAATTTGATTAGCTATTTAATAACAAATTAAATTACCACATTCAAGCACCTAAATATACATATATCCCACATATATTTAGTGAACACATTTACACCAAGAAAATTCTTTCCATAATAATTTCCATCAAAATATATATTCCATTTATAACTTTATAATTAAATCTTCTTGCTTCCTTCCATAAATTGTTTTTAAATAATTTATTTAATATATATATATATATATATATATATATTATTAATCAAATAGTTAATTTGATTTATATTTAATTGGCATATTTACTTTTGCCATAACCAACATTACATAATACAAATTACTCCCTCATATAATTAAATAATTTCTTATTTAATCATTACATTAACAAATACATTTTTTTATAAAACTTAATCTTTCACTACATTTAATATTTATTGATCAACTAATATAAGTTCATCAATTTAATATAATCTGAATTTAATCTTAATTAATTAATATGAATTAATTAATTTCCTTCACTTCCATATTTTACTTCATAATTAACTCAAGCTAACTAACTCAATAGTTTAGTTAATTATTAACTCTTTCGTTCCAAACATTTGTATATATTTCACACTTATATATACATACGTTTTCACCACATAAATCACACACACACACATACACACACACATTTAAACACGACACATTCTCCCAATAAGAATTTTATTTATTAAATTCTTATTTTAACTTTTATTTTCAAAAAATTTAAGTTGTCACATTATTCCTCTCTTATAAGGATTTCGTCCCCGAAATCACTGTCATAAATTATTCTAATCCTTAGAATCTCTTCCTTTGTCTTTCATCCACTACGAAGCCTCATCCAAACAATAACATCTTCGCTTACATTTATAATATTCTTTTTGTGATGCCCCCAAAATAGGTCCAATCCACCCAACTCATTCTGAGTTGCCAAAAACATGGTACAGAAACAACTACAACTTCATTAATACAATTGTCGTGCAAAATACGACAACACATACTATGAGTTTTAATACCAACTGTGACTCTCATCCCTTTACTTGGATAGCATCTCACATTGATACATTACATAAAGGTACAGTCAATAACTGTTTTATAAATTAAAATCTTTTGAAAATGCTCAAGGAAACCTTCCTACATGGGAGGCCATACATCTAGTTATAATAGATAGCGTATGACTCGAGAAGTATCCTTAGCTGACCCAATAGACCCCAAAGAAAAATGAGAAGATTGCTATCATGTTCTTTCCATTGGTGAGTATTCTCTTGACATATAATTATCTCCATTGTCTCAAATTCAGAATTATATTTCAACCAAACTCTAAGATTATATAAGTAGTGCTCGTAGATATAATCAACAAATGCATGTGCACAACCCTGTCTTATGATAACACGAAGTCGTCTGTCATTAGACATCTTGTATGATAGTGGCAAAACACCCTTCCAAAGTTGGGTTCACCTCACCCTATTCGGTTCACCAAAATCAACGATTAAATGATGTATAAAATACGACACACTTATCTCAAATTTTTAATAAAATTATTTCTATACTGTTTAGGGAGAACCTCAATAGCTACACTCTTATTACCTGAAAGGAATTGTGAAACAAAAAGGTGAGCACAACTAGCCCAGTAAAGAATATCATGACTAAAGATAATTAAATTATCAATAACCTTCATCAGTAATAAATCAGAGATTTAAAACATATGGTAGATGATAAAACTTTTCAACCATAGTTGCAGTGGAACGAGCAATCCATTAAAAGAGTCAAATAGACCATAAGGTCTATTATATTCTCCATGTTAAAAGTCCACCAACAATATTTTATCCCTGTAACATTAATCAACAATTTTTGTCCACAATCACGTATATAACTCATAATCATAATTGTAGTTCTAAATTCCTCTTCTCATTCAGGACGAAGATAATTTTCATCACATGTCTTTACCTGAAACATCAAAGATCGTGGTTATACCAAATCACAGTTCATGTTCTTAATCATACTAATAAATTCATCTTTGCACTACGGGACAAAGATATTCATCAACAATTCATCTTTAACTACAGGCCAAAGATATTCAATAATAGGTCATCTTTGCACTACGGGCCAAAGATATTTAACAACAGATCATCTTTGCACTACGGGCCAAAGATATTAATATCTCAAAGAAATATATAATCATTTCAAAATTTATATATAACAATAATTATAACCATGTTGATCAATTCACCTTTACACATAAGCTAAAGATAATCATTTATAAATTCAATGGTCATGATCATACTAGTCAACAATTTATCTTTGCACTACTGGTCAAAGAGAACTCATGGTCACGATCATACCAATAATCTACCCATCTTTACACTCAAAGTGAAAAAAATTCCATCACCAGGGTTATAAAAATGTTATATATGATAATAAAAACAATATGATCAAAACATGGATTTAATTCCAAGAGCAATATTCATAAATCAACGATAATTTGGTCAGAAAAAGAAAAAAAATTGTCGTGAATAGTACCCCGTGAATAGTAACTCATGAATAGTAACTCGTGAATAGTAATTCGTGAATAGTACTCTGTATAGTACTTTATACGTAAATAATGTCATATACGTAAATAGTGACATATACATGAATAGTGTCGTATACGTGAATAGTGTCGTATACGTGAATAGTAACCCTGACACGAAAAGGTAAAAATTTCACAATAAAATTTATATCAATATTTCGGTAAAATGATATCAAAAGAAATAATATCATTTACGAAGAAAATAACATCCCTTACCTCAAAAGAACAGTATTTCTGACTAAAATATCGAATGTAATGTTGAAGGAAACTTCCACTGAATAGCAACTCTCAAAGTTTCTAAATACTCACAAAATACGCTCGATAATATAGAGAGAGAGCTTATGATTCTGGTGTGATTTTCAATTTTAACTAAGCACCCTATTTATAGGAAATTGCTAGAATGCCAAAGTAGACTAAATTAATAAAATAATATTATATATTTTTTTCTACGCACACCACTTTGAACAAACTTCAGCCACCACAAATGGGACCCACTAATTCAGTAATTTTCCACACCAACCAAAAGTGGGGCCCACCCATATTTTTAATAAAAATATTTATTTTTTGAAACTTCAATAATTCATAATAAATAGACCTTTTATCAGAAAAATACAAATTTTATATCCATTCCATAGAAAATCGATTTCTCTACAACTATGTAGAAGAAAGTTTTTCCAAATTTCAAACGAAAAATGACCGAAATCCACATACGAACAATTTTCAACACCTCTTAAAATTCATAACAAATCGTACAGAATAATTATATCTACATAAAATAAATATTTATTATCATATAAATCAATAATTAATTATTCACAAATAATATTACAGAATCATAATTATGACAACCAGGCCGTTCCCAGGAAAGAGAGGGCTTTCCGATAAGGATTTCTCCTTACTGGCACGCAATTAGGTGACCAAACCTCTCCTTAGACAGAACTTTCTAGACATTGCCAATAATGCTATCTAATAATATTATTCAAATAATATGAATTATTGATCTGATAATGGGAAATATTGTGCAGTGATAATTATTGAAATGACAATAATATAAAATATCAACGCAGCAATTATTGAATCAATAAAATAAGATATTGAACAGTAATTACTGTAACAATTATTGAGTAATGCCTTCTTAAATAAGAATCAATAATTCAAAAATACTGTGTAATACCGTGTGCTACTGTGCAACCACGCGTATTACTATATTTAACCACCGGGTATTCCAACAGTGTTAACAGTAACGATTACGCCGTTATTTATAAAAACTCAAACTTGTTATTTTCTTCATCCGACCATTATTCTATTATGGGCCCACAAATGACTGCGCCGTCGTACGAATATTTCCGACAAAAAGAATATTTTATAACCACTTGCTTATTTTGCAAAATTTGCACATTTCACCCATAACCAAAGCATTATATCAAATTAACTCCTTATCATTTCAAGATAATGAATAAAAGAAATTCAATTTTATTTATAATAAGTTGGGGTCTTACAACCTCCCCTCCTTATGAAATTTTGTTCTCGAAATTGATGTACGTACCTCGTATTTCGAAAAGGTGAGGGTACCTCACTTTCATTTTCGATTACAACTCCCAAGTCATTTCCTAATTAGCATGGTTCCTCCAAAAAACCTTAACTTATGGTATAACCTTTGTTCGTAGGATATGCTCTTTCCTATCCAATATCCTGACAGGTACCTCCTCATACGTTAAATCTTCGGCTATCTCGTCTTGTTCTAACGCAATAATGTGGTTTGGGTCTTTCACATATTTACGAAGCAAAGATATATGAAAAACATTATGAACATGAGACATGCTTGGAGGTAACGCGAGTCTATAGGCCACATTTCTTATTTGGTCAAGAATCTCAAATGGACCAACAAATCGTGGATTGAGCTTTCCTCTCTTCCTGAATCTTGTAACTTCCTTCCATGGAGCAATACGTAACAGTACATGATCTCCAATATTAAATTCTACGTTCTTTCGATGAAGATCGGCATAACTCTTTTGTCGATCTTGTGAGGTCTTTATACGTTGCCGAATCATTTGAATCTTTTTCGTAGTCATGCGTACTATTTCTAGTCCCAACAACATTGCTTCACTCACCTCGTCCCAGCATACTGGAGAACAACATTTTTGTCCATACAACGCCTCGAATAGAGCCATGCCTATACTTGCTTGATAACTGTTGTTGTAGGAGAATTCCACCAATGACAAGTACTTATCCCAACTTCCTTTGAAATCTAGGACACAGAGTCTTAACAGATCTTCAAGGGTTTGTATAGTCCTTTCCGATTGCCCGTCCGTTTGAGGATGGTATGCCGAACTGAATCGTAAATCCGTGTCCATAGCTTTCTACAAGCTAACCCAAAATTGTGAAGTGAATCTTGGGTCACGATCCGAAACTATGGATACTGGCATGCCATGCAATCTCATAATCTCATTCATGTACATACGAGCAATACGTTCTAGGGAATAAGTCTCTTGTATAGGCAAGAAATGAGCAGACTTGGTTAATCTATCAACAATAACCCAAATCGCATACATGCCTTGAGAAACTTTGGGAAGACCTATAACGAAATTCATGGTAATGTGTTCTTACTTCCATTTTAGAATCTCAAGTGGTTGCAATGGACCCTTTGGCACTTGATGCTCCGCCTTTACACGTTGACAAGTTAAACACTTCGAGATAAACTCTGCGATCTCACTCTTCATATTGCTCCACCAAAATGTATGTCGAAGATCGTGATACATTTTGGTATTCCCAGGATGGATTGCAAATTGTGTGTTGTGTGCCTCCATCATGATTCTATGCTTCAAGTCAAAATCGTTAGGAATGCAAAGTCTAGAGTTGACTCAAAGTATTCCTTCTTCAACGATTCTTGCTTCCAGAATAGCACCTTCTTGAACTTTCTTCTTCATACTAATCAGCTCCATGTCTGTAGCTTGAGAAACTTTAACTCTATCGATTAAAGTCGGTTCTACTCGAATATTTTCCATTATCATGTGGGTACTAGGAGCCTTTAACTCTATCTCCATCCTTTGCAAGTCGTACAAAATAGGCCTTTGTGTTAACAACATTGCACTCGTACCCGCATATGATCTTCTACTCAATGTGTCAGCTACAACGTTTGCTTTTCTAGGATGATATGGAATGCTATAGCCGTAATCTTTTAACAACTCGAGCCAACGTCGTTGTTGCATGTTGAGTTCCTTTTGGGTAAAGAAATATTTGAGGCTTTTATGATCTGTATAAATCTCCACTTTCTCCCCATACAGGTAGTGTCTCCAGATTTTCAATGCAAAAACGACTGCTGCCAACTCCAAATCATGAGTAGGATAATTCCTCTCATATTCTTTGAGTTGTCGTGAGGCATAGGCTATGACTTTCCCATATTGCATGAGAACACATCCTAACCCTTTGCTTGAAGCATCGCTGTAGGTAACAATTCCATCTGAGCCAGATGGTATTGTCAGAACAGGTGCCGAAATGAGCCTCCTCTTGAGCTCTTGGAAACTCTTCTCGCATTCCTTGATCCATTCGAATTTGGTATCTTTCCGAGTCAGCTGAGTTAACGGAGTAGCGATTCGAGAAAATCCTTCCACGAATCTCCGATAATAACCAGCTAAGCCCAAAAAGCTACGTACTTTGGTCACCGACTTCGGTTGCTCCCAACTTTGTATTGCTTCAATCTTCACCGGGTCAACAGATACTCCAATTTTTGACACCACGTACTTAAGGAATGCTACTTCCTTAAGCCAGAACTCGCATTTCTTCAGCTTGATATATAGCTTGTTGTCACGAAGTCTTTGAAGTACCAGCTTCAAATGGTGCTCATGATCTTCACGACTTTTGGAATAGATGAGGATGTCATCATTAAAGACAACAACGAACTGATCTAAATATTCTTTGAATACAAGGTTCATCATATCCATGAAAACAACAGGATCATTGGTCAATCCAAAAGACATGACTAAGAATTCATAATGCCCGTACCGAGTTCTGAAGGCAGTCTTCGGAATATCCTCAGTTTTAATCTTCAGTTGATGATATTCAGAATGAAAATCGATCTTTAAAAAGAATTGTGTTCCTTGTAACTGGTCAAATAGGTCATCAATACAAGGTAGGGGATACCTATTCTTGATGGTGACATGGTTCAATTCTCGGTAGTCAATACAAAGTCGCATACTCCCGTCTTTCTTCTTTACAAATAAAACAGGATCACCCAAGGAGATGTACTAGGACGAATGAAACCAATGTCTAACAATTCCTGTAGTTAGACTTTTAACTCTTGAAGTTCAATAGGAGCAATTCGATATGGGGTTTTAGAAATGGGCTTTGTGCCCGGTTCAAGATCAATAAAGAATTTAACTTCATGTTCTGGGGGTAGACCAGGAAGTTCTTCAGGAAATACGACAGGAAATTCAATAACAACAGAAATATTATTCAAATCTAACGTGTTTTTGTTCAAGCCCATAATATGGGCTAAGAAAGCTTGATATCCGTTTTTTAATAAACGAATAGCTTTATGGCTTGATATGACAGTGACTGATTTTAGTGGTTTAGTTGTTTTAATTCGTATAACAGGTTGGTTAGGAATATGAAAACTAACAACCTTACGAAAACAATCAATTTTGGCATGATGAGTGGTTAACCAATCAATCCCTAAAATTATATCAAATGCAAGTATCTTTAAAGAGATAAGATCAACAGGTAATGTGATTGTGCCAACTTGGATCAAGCAAGATTTATAATCTGTAGATGTAACAAAGGTTTTAACTAACAGAGTTTCAACAGATAAATTAAAGTCTAATTTCTCCGGAGTGAAGTTTAAACGTTGAGCACAAGCAGGAGAGATAAAAGAATGAGTAGAACCGATATCTAGTAAAGTATGAACTTCGCAAGAGTTTAATATTAGCTTACCCGTGATCACCTCGTTTGGGTTTCTCGCGTTTTGGCCAGTCACGACAAACGCCCTCCCTTGAACCACCGACTTTGTTTTATCAGTAGTCGTCTTTGGTTCCCCGTCCCAGTTGGACTTGACTTCGCTACAGGACAAAATCGGGATATATTACCGTCTTTTCCATAATTAAAACATACCTTGGAAGGCTGTGAACAGTTTGGACTTATATGTCCCTCCTCTCCGCATCTGTAGCATCTAACTGGCGGTCGTTCTCCTCCCCTAGAATTTGTTGCTGGTGCTGCTTGTGAGATCCTAAATTTTATGAAATAAAAGTATTCAATTTGTCTATTTTGGTAAATATTTAAATTGATAAAAGTTTAAAGTTAAGGGTGATATATGAAAAATTTTCAAAGTAAGATGGTTGTCATAAAATAACCGGTAGTAAAAGTACAGTAATACGCTTAGTTGCATAGTAGCACATGGTATTGATTATTGATGCGTATGTGAGAAGTCACTCAGATATACTCAATTATTGCTACAATAATTGTTGAATCATATCTCTCATATTATTGATTCAATTATTATCACAGTATCATATGTATAATATGTTATATTATTAAATTAATAATTGAGACGACAAAGTTATTTATATTATTATTTACAATATTGACAATGTCTATAAGTTCCGTCAAGGAGAGATTTGGTCACCTAATTACGCGCCAATAAGGAGAAATTCTTATCGAAAAGCCCCCTCTTTCCTTGGAACGTCCTGGTTGTTAAATATTGTGAGTTATAATATTAATGATTAATTGTATTAAAAATCTAATTTGAGTTCAAAGTTGAATTTGGAGACGCGGACGTGATATTTGAGTCCGGAATGATGAAATTAATAGAAATAGACTATAAACACAAAATTTGTCGGGGTTGACTTTTTAGTCAAAAAAGTCAACAGTTGACTTTTTCGGAAAAAGTCAAACTTCGAAATTTCAAAAATAAAATTTTTGAGAAATATATTTCCATTGTGTTGGGATTGTTAGTGTTAGTGGAAATCGACATTTATTCTGATAATAATTGATGTTTGGAGGTTATATTGACCAATCGGGTAATTAATCAAATAAATGAGCAATTATTTGCTATTAATTCACATGATTATAACTATTTGTTCACATGTGTGTACTATTGATTCACATTCATGTACTATTAGGGGAGGTGGTGCAAGATTGATAATACTTGCATGACTAAGTTAAAAATGGAGGTATAGATGAAGGTACTATACTGTAATTTGTATTTTCACATGATTATAACTATTGAGTCACATGATTGAACTATTGATTCACATTATTTATTATTAGGGGAGGTAGTGCAAGTTTGATAATACTTGCAGGACTAAATTAAAAATGAAAAAAAGTCGAAGGTATTGTCCTGTAATATTTCAAACCCCAAAACGTGCAATTATCGAAACTATATTTTTTTATAAATAGAAACTCATTCTTCTTTCATTTCTCACCTATTCACTAAAGTTATAGAGCAATTATTATATAGAGAAATTATAGAGAGAAAGAAAAAGAGAAGTCTGCTACCTCTCTACTCCAGTATCCAGTTTCTTTTTAAGGTAAGGGATAATTTTATTATAGTAAGGGGTATTATTCTTTCGTATTCATGAAGAGAGTTATTTTCTTTCAATACTCGTAAGGGTTGTTATTCCATTCTATATTATTATGTTAGAATAACCTGTCTATGAGAAGTACTGCATACATAGTGAAATTCTTCTGTTATTCCATTCTTTATTATTCTGTTAGAATAACATGTCTGTGTGGTCTGTCGCATGCCTGGTGATTTCTGTTGTTATTCCATTTTGTATTATTATATTGGAATATCCTGTCTGTGCGGATTACGCATGACCTGGTTCTATTCTTTATTATTCTGTTGGAATAACCTGTCTGTGTGGTTTATCGTATGCCTGGTGAATTCTGTTGTTATTCCATTCTTTATTATTCTATTGGAATATCCTGTATGTTCGGATTACGCATGACCTGGTTCCATACTTTATTATTCTGTTGGGAATAACCTCTCTGTGCGGTCTATCACATGCATGGTGAATTCTTCTGTTATTCTATTCTTTATTATTCTGTTAGAATAACATGTCTATATGGATTACTGCATGCATGGTGAATGATCCTTTGTATTTTTCATTCCCTATTAAATTATAGAAATGATCTGTCTACGTGGATTACCGCATGGCGGGTAAAAAACCATTTACAGTTTCGTAATTTTTTTAACCCTCAAAAATTCTGGAAAAATTTGAAATGATAGTTTGTTAAGTTTTCTAGATTATGTCCAAAAATGGCGAATATTGGATGTATAGATTAAGAGTTATGAATTTTATGGTAAAAGACTATTTTAAAAGTAAACCTTTATAACTCCTTGTGGTTAACTCCAAAATTGGTGAAATTTTTATTGGGAGTACATGTATATCACTGGAGTATACCCTATAAATTTTGGATTTTTTGGACAAAAGTATAATTTATGATAAATGTCTAAATATTCGGCAGTTTTGGCCATATAAAAAATAGTAAAAGAATTTTAAAAATTCCGAGAAAAATATATGTTCAATATGGGACTATATTCTGTTAAATCCCAGAAAATAAATATTTTTGGTACTGATTTAGTATTTTTCATGAAAATGAACTAGTTATGAGTAAATGAATTAAATATGTTATGTGAAGTAACAAAATTGGAAAATAAAATTTTATGGCTTGGGAAGCCTATATAAGGTATATGTAGATTTTTAATGAGAGATTTGATCATTGGTGATGAAATCTTATGAGTATGACATTTTTGAACGATTAAATATATTATTTGGTAAAGTATAAATAATTAAAATAAATTGTTTATAAGTTTAAGAAGTGATTAAAATATTGTTAGAATATTAATAATATTAGATTATGAGTTTATTAAGTGATTGATAATATTTGGATAAATTTAAAATCTTTAATATTTATTGTGACGCCCCCAAAATTAGGTGTTCATTACCCATCTTGAGTCGTTAAATACATGGTACACAATACAAATACAAATACAAATTTAACTATACAGCTATCGTGTAAAATACGATAAAACATAAGCTGGGAGTTTAAACAAGAATACTGCCTTCTAGACAATATCCATTCTCAATGGAGTCCTCATAGACAGTATACAAACTCAAATTCATTCATCGTTACATTTATTGTCACACTATTTATCAAAATAGTGAGGACTATTAATGCTATCATCTGGACCGTCACTCCGTTCCCCGACTCGTCCCAGCTATATTCTCATTTCCTGAAGAGAATGGAGAAAGAAAGGGTGAGCACAACTAGCCCAGTAAAGAATATCATGACTAAAGATAATTAAATTATCAATAGTTTTCATTAATAATAACTCAGAGATTTAGAACATATGGTAGATGGCAAAACTTTTCAACCATAATTACAGCGGAACGAGCAATCCATTAAAAGAGTCAAATAGACCATCAGGTCTATTATCTTCTCCATGTTAAAAGTCCACCAATAATGTTTTATCCCTGTAAATGAATCACCTCATCGAATCATCCTTGCACTACGGGCCAAAGATATTCATTAAATCATCAATGGTCATGACTATATCGAATAATCCCTTATCACAATCATACCCAGTCCACCTCTGCACGTAAGCCAAAGATATACAACAATAAAACCAATAATCAACAATCCATCTTTGCACGTAAGCCAAAGATATACCACAATAAAACCAATAATCAACAATACATCTTTGCACGTAAGCCAAAGATATACCATTCAATAATCAACAGTCCATCTTCGCACGTAAGCCAAAGATAACTTTTATCACCATATACGCATGAGGATGATGACAATGATATAAACATTAATCAACAGAAAATAAGGACAAATATTAAAGACTTTAAATTTATCCAAATATTATCAATCACATAATAAATTCATAATCTACTATTGTTAATATCATAACAATATTTTAATCACTTTTTAAATTTATAAACAATTTATTTCAATTATTTACACTTTACTAATTAATGCATTTAATCATTCAAGAATGCCATACTCATAAGATTTAATCACTAATGATCAAATTCCTCATCAACAATATGCATATACCTTATATAGGATTTCCAAGTCATAAAATCCTATTTTCCAACTTTGTTACTTCATATAACATATTTAATCTCATATATTCGTAACTAAACCATTTTCATGAAAAATACCAAATCAGTCCCAAAAATATTTCTTTTCTGGGATTTAGCCTAATATAGTCCCATAATGAAAATATATTTTTCTTTGAATTTTTAAAATTCATTTACTATTTTTCAAAAATTAATTTCTAATTAATTCCTTAAGAAATTAGCTACCTCAAGGTTAACTCCAAAAATCCCCAAATCTTGGCAGGACCTTACACATGTTAATGTGAGCCTCCAGTTTAAATTTCATGGTCATCGGAGTTATAGAACTCCGGTTATAGCATTTTTCGTCGGAAAGACCTAAATATTGAAATGGTCATAACTCGCTCATTTTAAGTCAGAATGAGCTCATTTTTGGACAGGAGGTTCTTTATACCATATACTTTCATGTCCCAAAAGGCCTGAATTTTTCTCACAAATTAAGTGGCCGAAACAGCCCCTTCAAATTTTGGACAGCAACCTTTTTGAAATTTCCAGCTTTTACATCCTTTACTAAAATCAGTCCACACAATAATCTACAACATCTTTTCCAGTGATTCCACTTGGATAAGTTAGGTAACTCATAAATATAACTCTAGGACTTGACCACACTCAAAAATTCGAAATATAATAGGTGATATGGTCAATTGAATTTCATGTTTTGTTTTCACCAAAATCTGATTTTTCAACCATTTGTGATTTCTAAGAAACTTTCATGTTTTCACATAATAACCAACATAATTCATCATGACAATGACATATAACTTAATAAAACAAGTTCAAGAATAAATTTTAAAGGTTTATAAGTTAATTTATCCTGAACTCAATAATGTCCAAATTGTTAACATGATACTTCTTTGTAGAGTAAAATTGAAGAATGCTCAGAAGAATGTTTCCATGAAAAGATACTGGATGAAGTGCAAATATCAAAGATATTCCACTAATTTCATGGAGTATAGAAGTCAAAACTTTAACCAACTGAGTATAATAAAGAATATACAAAACTGCAAATGGATTTTCACCTGCCATGCTGTAATCCACGTATACAGATCATTTCCACAATTTAATAAGGAATGAATACAAAGGATCATTCACCATGCATGTGGCAATTCACATAGACATGCTATTCCAACAGAATAATAAAGAATGGAATAACAGAAGAATTCACCATGCATGCGATAGAGACCGCACAGACAGGTTATTCCCAACAGAATAATAAATACGGAATAATAAATATTGAACTAGGTCAGGTGAAATTCACACCGACAGGATATTCCGACAGAATAATAAATGCAGAATAATAAGTAATGGAACCAGGTCCGGCTTAAAGCACAAACAGGATATTCCGGCAGAATATTAAATGCGGAATAATAAATATGGAACCATGTCAGGTGAAATTCACACCGACAGGATATTCCGACAGAATAATAAAGAACGGAATAATAAAAGAATTTCACCAAGTATGCGGTACTTCGCATAAACAGGTTATTCCAACATAATAATAAAGAATAGAATAACAGAAGAAGATCACCAAGTATTGGGTAAACCGCATTTATACGTCATTCCACCAAGTATAGGGTAAGCCGCGCATACAGGTTATTCCAACAGAAAATAAAGAATGGAATAACATAAGGATTTCACCAAGTATAAGGTATGTCGCATATACAGGTCATGTATAGGGTATGCCACTTTTACAGGTTATTCTAACAGAATAATAAAGAATGGAATAAAAAAAGTTCTCTTCATGAATAAGAAAGAATAACACCCCTTACCTTAGAAGAAACTGGATATTGGAATAGAAAGGAAGCAAACTTCTCTTTTTCTTTCTCTCTATAGATTTTCTCTCTATAGCTTCTCTCTATAATTTCTCTCTATAATAATGGCTCTAAAGCTTTGGTGAATTGGTTAGAAATGAAGAAGAATGAGCTTCTATTTATAGAAAAACATAGTTTCGATAATTGCACGTTTTGGGCCTCGAAATATTGCAGTACAATACCTTCCTCTTTTCTTTCATTTTTAATTCAGTCATCCAAGTATTATCAAACTTGCACCAACTCCCCTAATAGTAAATCATTTTAATCAATAGTAAAATCATGTGACTTAATAGTAAATCATGTGATAAAATTAATTACAGTATAATACCTCCATCTATACCTCTATTTTTAACTTAGTCATGCAAGTATTATCAATTTTGCACCATCTCCCCTAATAGTAACAAGAATGTGAATCAATAGTATCACATGTGAACAAATAGTTATAATCATGTGAAATAATAGCAATCAATTGCTCATTTATCCAGTTAAATACCCGATTGGTCAATATAACCTCCAGACATCAATTTTTATCGAAATAAATGTCGATTTTTACCAACACAAACAATTCCAACATAATGAAACCAATTTTATCAAAAATATAAATTTTGAAATTTTGAAGTTTGACTTTTCCCGAAAAAGTCAACTGTTGACTTTTTGACCAAATAGTGAATTTCGAAAAATTTTGTGTCTATAAACTATTTTTACTAATTTCGACATTCCGGACTCAAATATCACGTCCGCGTCTCCAAATTCAACTCTGAACACAACTTCAATTCTTAATAACATTCATCATTAAAATCATAACTCGTAATATTTATCAACCAGGTCGTTCCCAGGAAAGAGGGGGCTTTCCAATAAGGATTTCTCCCTATTGGCGCGCAATTAGGTGACCAAACCTCTCCTTGACAGAACTTCTAGACATTGTAAATATTATAATTTAATAATATGATTAACTTTGTCGTCTCAATTATTGATCTAATAATATATCATATTATGCAGATGATACTGTGACAATAATCGAATCAATAATATGAGAGATATGATGCAGCAGTTACTGTAGCAATAATTGAGTATAACTGAGTGACTTCTTACGTAAGCATCAATAATCAATACTGTGTGCTACTATGCAACCACGCGTAGTACTGTACTTTTACTACCGGGTAGTTCAACAGTATCGACGGTAAAACCTCTGCCGTTATTTTCATAAAATATTTTTTTCGTTTTCTAACTACGACAGTTCTTCTGTTGTGGGGTCCACCAATGATTATGCCGTCGTACGAATATTCCCCGATAAAAAGAATATTCCCCGACCAATCGAATATTATATAACAACTTGCATACTTTGCAAAATTTTTAAATATAACCCACAACTATAAAATTATATTATATCCACACCATAATATTTAAAAATATATTTTAGGAAAATTAAATATTTATTCATAAAATCTGGGTTCTCACATTTATACTTGTTTTCATTTGATTAATGCTTAAATCATTATCATTATCCTTATGCTTATATTGTGATGAAAGTCATCTTAGGCTTACGTGCAAAGATGGACTGTTGATTATTGATTTTACAATTGTATATCTTTGGCTTACGTACAAAGATGGACTGTTGATTATTGATTTTATAATAGTATATCTTTGGCTTACGTGTATTGATGGACAGTTGTTGGTATGATTATAACCATAGATTATTCGGTATAATCATGACCATTGTTGAAAACACGAATATCCTTGGCCCGTAGTGCATAGATAATTCATGGTTGTAATACTAGTGAATATCCTTGGCTGAAGTGCAGGGATGATTCAATGATGTGGATTATTTATTAAGCTGAGTCTCAGTGATAAAATATTGATAATATAATTTTAATTCGTAGAAGATACTAGATATCATGCTCTACTTGACTCTTCTATAATATAGTTGTATGTCATTGGCCTGTAGTGCAAAGATGAATTGTTAATGAATATCTTTGGTCGTAATGCAAAGATGAATTTATTAGTATGATTATGTGTAACAACCCCAAAATAGGTCCATTCCATCCAACCCATTCTGAGTCGCCAAATACATGGTACAGAAAACAACTACAACTTTATTACAACAACTGTCGTGCAAAATACAACAACACCTATGCTGTGAGTTTGTATACAAATATATATCAATTGTGACTCATGTCCCAACCGTGGACAACAAGGAAACCTTCGTACATGGGAGGCCATGTACGAAGGTTTCAAAATTGATAAATGGTTAAATTGATAAAAGTTAAAGTTAAGGGTGGTATATGAAATTTTTTCAAAATACGCAAGTGGTCGTGGAATATTCGTACTGTCGGGGAATATTCGTACGACGGCGCAGCCATGTGTGGGCCCCATAACGGAAAGCGATTGGAGGAAAAAAATGACAAATATAAGTTGTTTAAAAATAACGGCGTAGTTGTTACCGTTTACACTGTTGGAATACCCGGTGGTTAAAATACAGTAATACGCGTTGTTGCATAGTAGCACACGGTATTGCACAGTATTTTGAATTATTGATTCATACGTAAGAAGGCACTACTCAATAATTGTTACAGTAATTACTGTTCAATATTTTATTTTATTGATTCAATAATTGCTGCATTGATATTTTATATTATTGTTGTTTCAATAATTATCACTGTATAATATTTCTCATTATCAGATCAATAATTCATGTTATTTGAATAATATTATTAGATAGCATTATTGGCAATGTCTAGAAAGTTCTGTCAAGGAGAGGTTTGGTCACCTAATTGCGCGCCAGTAAAGAGAAATTCTTATTGGAAAGCCCCCTCTATCCTGGGAACGGCCTGGTTGTCAGCACTGTGATTCTGTAATATTATTTTTGGATAATTAATTATTGATTATTATGATAAAGAAAATATTTATTTTATGTGGATATAGATGGAGGAAAATTTTAATTTGACAATTGTTGAAAAGTAATATTTTATCTTTTTCTGATAAAATAATTCATTTAAATATATTATTTTAATAATATATTGATGGTGATATTTTTATAATGAATGTGGGATAACCAGGATCTTTGATATAACCAGGATCTTTGATGTTTCAGGTAAAGATAGGTGATGAAAATTATCTTCATCCTGGATGAGAAGAGGAATTTAGAACTACAATTATGATTATGAGTTATTCATATGATTGTGGACCAGAATTGTTGATTGATGTTACAGGGATAAAACATTGTTGGTGGATTTTTAACATGGAGAAGATAATAGACTTCATAGTCTATTTGACTCTTCTAATGGATTGCTTGTTCCGCTGCAACTATGGTTGAAATTTTTATCATCTACCATAGTTCTAAATCTCTGATTTATTATTGATGAAGGCTATTGATAATTTAATTATCTTTAGTCATGACATTCTTTACTGAGCTAGTTGTGCTCACCTTTTTGCTTCACAATTCCTTTCAGGTAATAAAAGTGTAGCTGAGTCGAGTGGGGAATAACAAGGGAATAGAACGGTGGTCTATAGATGTTGAGGGTGAGGTGAATTCAACTTTGGAAGGGTGTTTTGTCATACAAGATGTCTAATGACATACAACCTCGAGTCATCATAAGTCAGGGATGTGCTTATCCACTTGCTGAGTATATTTACAAGCACTACCTATATAATCTTGGTGTTTGTTTGGAGTATAATACCCAATTAGAGACAGTGGAGATAATGATATGTCAAGAGAAGACTCGCCATTGGGAAAAATATGATAGTAATCTTCTCATTTTTCTTTGGGGTCTATTGGGTCAACCAAGGATAATTCTGTGGCCATATGATATTTATCATAACCTAGAAGCATGGTCTCCCATGTACGAAGGTTTCCTTGAGCACTTCCCAAAGATTTTAGTTTCTAAAACAGTTTTTGACTATACTTTTATGTAAGGTGTCACTGTGAGGTGCTGTCCACGGTTGGAACATGAGGGTCACATTTGATATATATTTGTATACAAACTCACAGTATATGTGTTGTTGCATTTTGCACGACAATTGTTGTAATAAAGTTGTAGTTGTTTTCTGTACCATGTATTTAGCGACTCAGAATGGGTTGGATTGAATGGACCTATTTTGGGGTTGTTACATATAAAAGAAGTTTGTAAATAATTTTTATAATGTGATATCTGGCAACTCAGAATGGGTGATGTATACCTATTTTGGGGGCATCACACTGCTGCTGATGTTTTCCCATCATTGTTGAATCTCCTCTTTTTGAAATTTCCACTTGACCCACCTCTCTTATTATCATGGCCACGATTACCACTAGAGTGGTTACCGCTTTTGTCCTTATTTTTCCCTCCTCGCTGGTTATCTTCGCTCCGATGACTGCTGTCTCCGGTATGACCCTGGTCATGGTCCCTTGGTTGAACATACTCACTATCTCGTTTTTATAATTGAGCCTTGTTGACAACATCTGAATACATAGAAAATTTGTGAGAGATAAGGTATTGACGAATCTCGGGTTTTAGACCTCTCAGAAACATCTGTGTCATACGTTCCTCATTCTCTACCAAATGAGGTGCAGTCTTGGATAACTCCGCGAACTTCGCCTCATACTGGGACACCGTCATGTTGTTCGGTTCAATTCTAATAAACTCTACCTCCTTCATATGACGAATACTTTCAGAAAAGTACTTGTCATTGAACAGTTTTTGAAATCTTTCCCAAGACATGTTGAGTGCGGCTGGCTGGGTACGCTTCACAGATTTCCACCAATAATCTGCCTCACCACGGAACATAAAGGTGGCGAATGAAACCTTTTATTCTTTCATGCATCCCAAGACATCGAATATCTTGGTAATTTACTTTACCCACGTTTCTTCCTTAATCGGATCCGGCATTCCCCAGAAATTTGGTGGTCTCAACTCTTTGAACTGCTTGGCCGTGACATACCACGCGTTGCTATCATTTCCACCCGTATTTTGTACACGAGTCTCCCTCGTCTGATTTTTCATGAACTGGAAAAAGCTTCTAAACATTCCATCATTCATCGTTTGCCCCATAGTTATGTTTACAAGAGGAATATTTCCTTCCTGTTGCACGTTCTCTTGGTTGGTGATTGATGGTTGTTCCACAGTCTCATACACTCCATTGTTAACGTTCTCAGCTGCCATTCTTAAAAACTGTCATAAAACAAGGGTTAATTAAACAAATTAACATTTCACATAATATCCCTATATTATGACCGACCAACGAATAAGCTTAGGTAGGACACACTAAGAAAGGATTTACTCGTCTCTCCCCTCCTAGTACTATTCCCCGATCTCCGCCAGAGACCATATCCCTAAGCTCTGATACCAACTGTGACGCCCCCAAAATAGGTATACATCACCCATTCTGAGTCGCCAAATACATGGTACAAAAAACAACTACAACTTTATTAATACAATTGTCGTGCAAAATACGACAACACATACTGTGAGTTTAAATACAATATTGTCTTCTAGAAAATATCCACACCTAAATAAAATCCTCATTACAATTATTGATGTATTATTTTACAAAAATAGTGAGGACTGCTAAAACAACTGTCTAAGACCATCACACTATACCCCGACTGGTTCCTGCTATGTTCTCGCTTCCTGAGAAGAAAAAGGGAATAAAAAGGAAAAGGGTGAGCTCAACTATCCCAATAAAGAATATTATGATTAAGATAATATACAACAAATTATCCTTAGTCTTCAATAGGGAAAAATTTGATAGAATATAATAGACAACAAGTTTTAGATCAATAACTGCAGGGGAAACAACAATTTATTAGAAGAGTTAAGTAGAGAATGAAATCTACTATCATCTATGAATTTAAAAGTCCATCATCAATATTTTATCCCCGTAACATCAATCAATATACATCTTGCATCAAATATTCATCTTTGTACTACGGGCCAAAGATATTCATTTGTATCACCAGTTGGTCATGTTCATCTCAACACCTGTTCATCTTTGCACTACGAGCCAAAGATATTCATCAGGTAATCATACATCTTTGCACTACAGACCAAAAATATTCATCAATTATCACCATTAAGGACTGAGGATGATGAAAAACATTTTAGAGAAAATGAATCCAGTGAGACAGAAGGATAAATATTAGGGATTCGTATTTCGGTTTATCCAAATTCAATAATACTCCATAATAACCAATTTTGAAATAGAATTCAAAAATAAAGATCAAAACATGGATACAATCAAAGATAATAACCATAATAGACATCTGGAACGAAAAAGAGAAAATTTCATTTTTTCGGTGAATAGTGCCATATTTGTGAATAGTGTCGTATACATGAATAGTAACTACGACACAAAAAGGTAAAAATTCCACAATAAAACTCATATCAATAATTCAGCATAATGATATTGAAGAAAATAATATCATTTAAGAAGAAAATAACATCCCTTACCTCAAAGAAACAGTACTTCGGAATGGAATATCGGATATGATGCTGAATAAAACTTGTACTGAATAGCAACTCTCAAAGCATCTAAATACTCACAAAATACGCTCGATAATATATAGAAAGAAAGCTTATATTTCTGGTGTGATTTTCATATCTAACCTAAGCACCTATTTATAGGAAAATACTAGCACGCCGAAGCAGACTTGACCTGCTACCTGATGGCTTTACCTGCTACTAGTTCCACCCACCACATTTGAAATAAAATTTGAGCATATTTCTCACCAACCAAAAGTGGGGCCCACTAATTCTAGAAATTTCCAAAATGTTTTATAATTTTAAATAATAATCAGAAACTTCAATAATTCATAATAAATAGCCTTTTATCAGAAAAATACAAATTTTATGTCAATTCCATACGAAATCGAATTATCTACAACTTTTTAGCTTTAAGTTTTTCCAAATTCCAAACTGAAAATATCTGAAATCCATAAACGAATGATTTTCAACTCCTCTATTCCGACAAAATACTGATAAAACACCTCAGCATTAATTCCTTCATTTATAATCACATAAAATAAATATTTCCCCATCCTTCATTTATATTCACATAAAATAAATATTTTTTATCATATAAATCAATAATTAATTATTCACAAATAATATTACAGAATCATAATTATGACAACCAAGCCGTTCCCAGGAAAAAGGGGCTTTCCGATAATGATTTCTCCTTACTGGCGCGCAATTAGGTGACCAAACCTCTCCTTAGACAGAACTTTCTAGACATTGCTAATAATGTTATCTAATAATAATATTCAAATAATGTGAATTATTGATCTGATAATGGGAAATACTGTGCAGTGATAATTATTGAAACGACAATAATATAAAATATCAACGCAGCAATTATTGAATCAATAAAATAAAATATTGAACAGTAATTACTGTAACAATTATTGAGTAGTGCCTTTTTACATAAGAATCAATAATTCAAAAATACTATGTAATATCGTGTACTACTGTGAAATCACACGTATTACTATATTTTAACCACCGGGTATTCCAACAGTGTTAACGGTAATGATTACGCCATTATTTATAAAAACTCAACTTGTCATTTTTTCATTCGACCGTTATTCTGTTATGGGCCCACAAATGACTGCGTCGTCGTACGAATATTCCCGATAAAAAGAATATTTTATAACCACTTGCTTTTTTTGTAAAATTTGCACACTTCACCCATAACCAATGCATTATATCAAATTAACTCATTATTTCAAGATAATGAATAATGGAAATTCAATTTTATTTATAATAAATCGGGGTCTTACATAGTTCCTTCATTTATATCCATATAAAATAAATATTTCCTTATCAATAATTAATTATTCACAAATAATATTATATAATCACAATAATGACAACCAGGTCGTTCCCAAGAAAGAATGTGGCTTTTCGATAAGGATTTCTCCTTTCTGGCGTGCAATTAGATGACCAAACTCCTTTCCTAGACAGAACTTCCTTAGACATTGTCAATAATGATATCTAATAATATTATTCAATTAATATGAATTATTAATCTGATAATGGAAAATAATGTGCAGTGACAATTATTGAAACAACAATAACATAAAGTATCAACGTAGCAATTATTGAATCAATAAAATAAAATATTGAACAGTAATTATTGTGACAATTATTGAGTAGTGCCTTCTTACGTAAGAATCAATAATTCAAAAATAATGTGCAATATCGTGTGCTACTGTGCAACCACACGTATTATTGTATTTTAACTACCGGATATTCCAACAGTTTTAACGGTAACAACTATGCAGTTATTTTTATAAAAAGGTTTTTTTCTGTTGTTTTCTATATTCGACAGTTATTCTGTTATGGGGCCCACAAATGGTTGATCCATCGTACAAATATTCCCCGACGACAAGAATATTCCACGACCAAACGAATATTTCCAGACAACAATGACTATTTTATAACCACTTGTTTATTTTGAAAAAATGTTTCATATGTCACCCTTAACTTTAACTTTTTATCAATTTAACCATTTACTGAACAATAATTATAAGAAAAATTAAATACTTTTATTTCATAAAATTCAGGGTCTTACACTTTTCCTTATTTGGAAAAAAAAATATGGGATATTACAAAAAGTTTTGATGAACTTCCTTAGTTGAACGTAGTTTAAACTACTAGAGCGAACGCAGACAAAACTAAGAAAATGAATAGAAGGAGAATAAAAAGGTCAAGGGAGCCCTCATCTCTCCTAGGGTTTGGCCACCCTAGGGGTTGGCCTCTTTGGGGGGCACACTTTTTCATAAAATCTTGACTGTTACACCAATCAATCTTTGATCAGAGAAATGACAGAACAATGATATTAAAACCAAGGAAAGAGACAAGAAATCCATGAGGATTTAGGAATCCTTGAAACCTTCGTGACAAGATGAGTTAATTACAGTGCCAAGAATAACAAGAAAAGGATCAAAATCGAGCAAAAAAGGCAAAGACAATCGAAAGATATTAAAAGAAGCACGAACCTAGGACTTGGCTCTCTAGGGTTCGATCACCCTAGGATTTAGTCCATTATAGTTTAGCCCTTCCCTTAGAGTCATGCATGTCGAAGTCCTTTGAAGCTTTTAGATGATGAAGTCTGACGACATGATATCTAAATAAGGAAAGAAGAAAAGGAAAGTACAAGCAATGAGACCTTGTATATGAAGACTTGAGAGGGGCCTCCATGAGTTCATAGGCAGAAAACTTATGGAGGAAACTCATCATGCGAAATGGTTGAGGGATTTGTGTAATACTTGGTAAAATAAATAAATAAAAATAATAATAATAATAATAATAATAATAATAATAAATATAAGATTATATATATTAAAACATAGTGTTTGAAATTTGTCTTTTATTTGGGTCAAAATAGTCATTTAATTTATATGGGCTAATAAGTATTAATAAGTGATGTATAAATCAATTTGGTAAAAATTGGGTCTTAATACTAATTGAATTTAATATATATGTAAGTAATATTATAATTAGAATAATTAATAAAATCTATTAATACATAAATAGTTATCTAAAACCTAACTGTATATTCATTAGAGCATTCACAACAGTTTCCTTATATTTATCCCTACTCTGCAGTGTTATTAAGTCATTCTATAAAATAGTGATTTAATTTTTTCATTATGTACTCAGCAGGTTCCTTTTATTGACTCCTTAAATAAAGAAATTTAAAACTTAAAAGTTCCAACAATCAAACATCAAATTAATAACACTACAAGAAAAATCATTAATTTCAACGAAATTAGGCTCGACAAACTATATTCAGTCAAAAATTAGTTATTTTCGACGAAAAATTCAGTCGACCATAATTCCGTCAGAAGTACGTTATTTCTGAGGGAAATTCGTTAGAAGTATAAGGCTTGAACTGGCGCCAAGTTTCTCGCCAACGCGAAACTTAAGTTCGACGGAACTATGGTTATTTCCGAGGGAAGTTCCATCGAGGAAAACCTATGTCCGACGGAAATTCCGTCAGAAATAAGTTTTAAAACTTAATTAGCAGCTTCTTCTTCAGCGCCTCCCTCATTTCATTTCTCTCTTTCTCTATCCTCCTCACTATCTCTCTCACTCTCTCTCTATACCTCACTCTTATCTCTCCCGCTCTCTCACTCCCACTGTCAGCCTTAGCTTGTCGGACCGGACGCCACCAACGCCACCGCTAGCTGTCGCCGCCATCCACCTCCCAATCTCTGCAGTCCACCTCCTTCTCTTCTTTAGTTGGATTACAAACTTTAAACTAAGGTTTGTTTAATTTCTGTCTAATATTTTAAATTTAGGGTTGATTTTTTCCTTAAAAATTTGTGTATTTTCTGTCCAATATTGTGCTTATTGCTTAATTTTGTGTGCTTAATTTCTGTCCAACATTGGATCTTAATTTCGTGTGCTTGATGAAATTGGGACTGCAGTCGAATCGTTACTGAAATTGCTAGGCATTGTTTGTGTTCTGCAAATGTTGTTGCTGAAAATTGGGAATATTTCTGTCCAATATTTTGTGCAATTGTAGCTTCTTTATTTTGTACAAATGTTGTTGAAATTGCAGCTTCTATAATTTTAGTTTAATTACAGTTTTTTCTATGCAATTGCAGCTTATTACAGTGTATGTTTACAGTGTAACAATGATATTTGATATTTTCGATGGAATTTTCGACGAAATTTCTGCCAGAAATTTTCAATTGCAAATTTTGTGGGCCCATGTAACTATTTAAATATGTTACTTAATTTTTCAATACTAAAATTGAACTAAGTACTATTTACTTAGTTTTGTACTACTAAATAAAATAAAATAAAATAATATTATAAATAATATAAATTTAAATAATAAAATATAATATAATATAATTAAATAACATAAGATAATATAATTAAGATAAAATGAAATGAAATAAAATAAAATAATTAAATTAAAATAAAATAAGTTACAAAATAAATTATAACTTAAATTTTATGTAATAAATAAATAAAATACATTAAGTTAAATTAAATAATATAATATAATATGAGTAAAAATAAGATAAAATAATTAAATATAAAATAATAATAATTTATATTTCATAAAATAAATAATTTAATTTAATTTAATAAATTAATTTAATTTAATAAATTAATTAAATTTAATAAAAATATTTGAAAATATAATTAGATATAATAAAAATAAATAAAATTTAATAAAATATATTAAAGAAATAAAAAATAAAATAAATTTAATTTAATTTAAACAATTTTAAATTAATTTAATTTAAAATAAAATAAAATAAACTAATTTAATAAATAATAAATATAATAAAATAAAGTAATAAATAAAATTAAATTAATTTTATAAAATAAAATAAAATAAAATAATAGTAGTCTCCATATATATTCCAAATAGCAGTTCTTAGAAACTAAGTAGCACTTACTTAGTTTTTCATTGACAAAATAAACTAAGTAGCATTTGCTTAGTTTGTCACAATTTTCAATAAACTCAATTAACTCTCCCTTTAATCTTCAATACACTCAATAATGTACTATACTTTGAAACTTAGAAACCAGTTGGACATTCACTCAGTAGGAGTGACTGTCGAACAGTCCCCAGTTTAGGACTGTTACGGGATGTTATTTCTCTCACTTAGGCCGGTGCCAATATATGGTACATTTTTTTTGAGGATTTTTTAACTGTTATCACACATAACGACTCTTAATTTGGAAGTGAATATTTCTCGCCCATGAGTAATGACTACTAGGAGAAAAGTCAATGACTTCCTTGTATGCAGGGTTCAACATAGCTAGCAGTTGCAGCTAATAGTACTACAATCAGTTCCATGACAACAATTAAAAAAAATATGGGTCATAGTTCCTGTTTGTGTCCTATACTCGAATAATAAAGTTAATTGAATTACTGTGGACATTCCTCACTGTTCCATCATAACAGATGACAATATTCTGAAGGAGTGCCATTAAGTTGTTGAACAAAGTTCTAGGTTAAGCAACCCTCTAGATGAACGAACGATCACTTCTCTGCTAGGAATGAATCATCTCCTTATATAGGTTCAATCCATAACATAGACAACTTCTCACAACTCCAAATTCCTCAAATGGGTAGTTCTCACTGAATGTCTCACCTCTTTTTCTATGAGAACTACCCATATGGGGAATTCGGAGTGGTGAGAAGTTATCTATGTCATGGATTGGACTCATATCAGGCAATGATTCATTCCTAGTAGAGAAGTGATCGTTCGTTCATCTAGAGGGTTACTTAACCTGGAACTTTGTTCAATAGCTTAATGGAACTCCTTCGGGTCCACACCCCTACTTCCCTGTTTTAGATTTTGCAAACTCCGAAACAAATCCTGATGGTAATGACTCGGTACAAATCTATTTTTCATCACTGTCTTCATCTCCGCCCAAGTTTCAATTGGACGTTCCCCACATCTCCTCCTGCTAGTACTCAATTGATCCCACCAAGTGACTGTATAATCTAAAAATTCGGTAACGGCTAATTTTTGACTTTCATGATATCTGAATAATTGTGATAGTCAAATACCTATTCTATCTTCTTTTCCCATTTTAGGTATGCCTTTGGATCGCTCCTTCCCTGGAAAGTAGGGATTTTCATCTTAATGCTATTCATGTTGTCATCTTCCATATTCCTACCTTCCCTTTCTCTAACACCTCGTTGCCTCTGTTATAGGAAATCAGATTCGTGTTCTTCCACTAATCCCACATTCGAAGTCATTTTCCTCTGTTTTAGATCCCCTTTGTTGTGTTTTGCCCTTCAAACGTCTCTTTTGAGATTGTTCCCCTCTTGTTTTGCTCATTTGATCGAGGCTGTGAAATCCCAGATTTTATGAATAAAGAATTAATTTTCTCGAAATAATTTTTTTTTAATATTATGGTGTGAATTTGAGATAATGTTATAGTTGTGGGTAGTATTTATAAATTTTGCAAAGTATACAAGTTGTCATATTATATTCAATTGGTCGGGAAATATTCTTTTTTGTCAGAGAATATCCGTACGAAGGTACAATCATTGGTGGACCCCACAATAGAATTATTGTCAGATTGAGAAAACAACAAAAAATATTTTATTGAAAATAACGGTGGATGTTTTACCGTTAATACTGTTGAACTACTCAGTAGTAAAAGTACAGTAATACGCGTGATTGCATAGTAGCACACGGTGTTGATTATTGATATTTATGTGAGAAGTCACTCAGTTTGATTCAATTATTGTCAATTAATAATATGAATTATTTATCGATAATGAAGTTTTGTTTTATTCGTATTATTAACGTAATAAAACAGAAATATCTTTTTATATAAAACAAAATACTTTATTAAAGTTATTCTATAAATATAATATATTATATTTTATTATGCATAGTATTTTGCATAGTGTCACATAGTGTTTACATAGTAAAAATCTTTTTATATAAATAGAATATATTATATTTTATTTAAAAGATTTTTCTTTAAATATGGACCGTCAGATTAAAGTAAATCAATCTGGACCGTTCATGGATTAGTTACTATGCATTCCATTTTCCTATAAATAGGAAGCTTAGTTAGAATTGAAATCACACCAGAAGTTCAGAGAATTCTCCTTCTATAATCTTGAGCGTATTTCCTTAAGAGTTTTAAGAAACTTTGAGCGAAGAACATAGTATAAGTTTTCTTTAAGAAAATCCTCACCCTAGCAGTCAGAATATTCTTCTTTTATAGTAAGGGATATTATTTGTTGTACCCGTAAGGGATATTATTCTTTTATATTCATGAAGAGAACTGTTGTTATTCCATTTCTTATTATTCTGTTGGAATAACCTATTTACGCGAAATACCCTATACTTGGTGACATTATTCTATTATTCTGTCTTTATTATTCTGTTGGAATATCCTGTCTGTCTGTTTTACACCGAACCTGGTTCCATTTTATTATTTCGTCTTTAATATTCTTTCGAAATATCCTGTCTGTGCTATACGCCGAACCTGGTTCCATTTTATTATTCCGTCTTTATTATTCTGTCAGAATATCCTGTCTGTGATATACACCGGACCTGGTTCCATCATTTATTATTCCGTATTTATTGTTCTGTTGGAACATCATGTCGGTGTGATTTTCACCTGACCTGGTTCCGTTATTATTATTCTGTTGGAATAACCTGTCTATGCGAAGTACCGCATGCATGGTGATATCTTTTGTTATTCCATTCGGTATTATACTCAGTTGATTAAAATTTTGACTTCTATACTCCATGAAATTAGTGGAATATCCTTGATATTTGCGCTCCATCCAGTATTTTTCATGGAAATATTTTTCTGAGCATTCTTGAATTTTATTCTACAAAGAAGTATCATGTTGGCAATTTGGACGTTATTAGTTCCTGGATAAATTAATTCTTAAACTTGTTTAATTGAATTCTTATATCAGTGTCATCATCCTCATCTTTATATTTATTGAAAGTCATATGTGGCCTGTAGTGCATAGATGGACTTGGTATGATTATAACCAGGGATTATTCGGTAAAATCATGACTGTAATGTTACAAATGATGTGGACAAAGTCCTCATTGGCCCGTAGTGCATTGATGGACAGTTTTTGGTATGATTATGGCTATGGATTCTCTTCGGCCAAGGGTGCAAAGATGAATTATTTTATAGCATGATCAGGACCGTTGATGAAAACACGATTATCTTTGGCCCGTAGTGCATAGATAATTCGTGGTCGTGATACTAAAGAATATCGTTGGCCTATAGTGCAGGGATGATTTAATGATGTGGATTATTTATTGAGCTGAGTCTCAGCGATAAAAGTGATGAAAAACTTCATAAAAGATAGTAGATTTTATTCTCTACTTGACTCTTTTAATGGATTGCTTGATCCACTGCAGTTAAACTTGATGTCTATTGTATTTTATCAGTTTAACATTGTTTAAGGCTAATGATAATTTATTCTACATTATCTTAGTCATAATATTTCTTACTGGGCTAGTTGAGCTCACCATTTCTTTCACTGTTCTCTTCAGGAAATGAGAACATAGCCAGGACTAGTCGGGGAATGGAGTGACGGTCCAGATGATAGTATTAGTAGTCCTCACTATTCTGTTAAATAGTGTGATAATAAATGTAACGAGGATTGAATTTGAGTTTGTATACTGTCTAGGAGGACTCAATTGGGAATGGATATTGTCTAGAAGACAGTATTTGTATTTAAACTCATAGCATATGTTCTGTCGTATTTTACACGACTGCTGTATTATTAGTTTGTATTTAAATTTTGTACCATGTATTTGGCGACTCAAGATGGGTGATGTATATCTAATTTTGGGGGCGTCACATTTGGTATCAAAGCTTAGGGATATGATCCCTAGCTTAGATGTGAGATAAGAACTAGGAGGAGAGAGACGGAGAATTCCTTCGCTAGTATGATCTACCTAACTTTATTTTGGTATTTAATTGGTCGGTCAAAGTATAGGGATAACATGTGATATGTTATTTAACCCTTGTTTTGTGGTAGTATTTAAAAATGACATCTGAAAATATTGAGATAAGCAATGAAGCACGTGAGACCGTTGAGTCAGCTCAACCTAAAGGTAACGAGCATCAACACGATAATAATCATACCGGTGGAAACGACCATCAGAACAATGATAACCATCATGGGGGAAATTATCACGCCAAGAATGGTAACCACTTCGGTGGTAATCATGGTAAAGATAATAGAAGTGGAAATTGCAAGAAGAGAAGGTCATTTAGCCCGATTTTATCGTGCACCAAAGTCAAGTCCAGCTGGGACGGTGGCACTAAAGGCGGATACAGACAAAACAAAGTTGGTGGTTTTAGGAAGAACGTTTTTCATGACTTCTCAAAAAGTGAGTAAACCGAACGAAGTTAGCACAGGTTTATTAATTATAAATTCTTGTGAAGTCTATACCTTATTAGATACCGATTCTACCCATTCTTTTATCTCTCTACCTTGCGTTCAACGTTTAAATTTGACTCCGGAGAAGTTAGACTTTGACTTATTGGTTGAAACTTCGTTAGTAAGATCCTTTGTTACCTCTACTATTTATAAATCTTGTTGATTCAAATCGACATTTTCACGTTACCTGTCGATCTTATCTCTTTGAAAATACATTCCTTTGATGTGATTTTAGGAATCGATTGGTTAACTACTCATCATGCTTTTCGTAAGGTTAGATTTTATATTCCTAACCAACCTGTTATGCGAATTCAAAGTAACCAAACCACTAAAGTCAATCATTGTCATATCAAGCCATAAGTAAAAAGCCCCAATCCTTTTGTTGTTGACTTCTTTGTGTGGAATACACCGAAGCCAGACTTTCTGTAAGCGACATCGTGAATGAAGATGGCAAGTTGATAGGTATCATTATAAGATGTTATCCAGGTTAAGTGATAGAGGTCACAGTTGGTATCGTTAATAAATTTCCTGACGTATTCTTGAAGACTTCTTAGCCTACTTAGAGCGTGAAATCGAATTTTATATTGACCTCAGTACAAAAACCCATTTCTTAAACCCTCAAATATTTCTTCAACTAAAATAAACGTATCATGCGCCAAAGACGTTGACTCGAGCTGTTGAAGATTACGATCGTACCATTCAATATTATTATGGAAGAGCGAACGTGGTAGCTGACGTGTTGAGTAGAAGATTGTATGTGTTTACGAGTGCGATGGTGTTAACACAAAGACTCATTTCGTATAACTTACAAATGATGAAGATAGAGTTAAAGACTCTAGGGACCCATATGAAGATAATGAATATACGAGTAAAATCGATTTTAATCGATAAAGTTAAAGACGCTTAAGCTACACACCCGGAGCTGATGAAAGTGAAGAAGAAGGATCAAAAGGGCGTTATTCTAGAAACAAGAATCGACGAAGAGAGGAAATCTCAACCCTCGATTTAATTGGCCCATTTGAAATCCTCGATCGAGTAGGAACTGTGGCTTATAGACTCGTTTTACCGCCAAGTCTGTCGCGTGTTCATAACGTTTTTTAACGTATCGATGTTACGTAAATATGTGGACAACCCAAACCACATTATTAATTTAGAACCGGACGAGACATCGGATGATTTAACGTTTGAGAAGATACATGTTAAAATCTTGGATAAGAAAAATCGTATTCAACACTCAAGAGTTAGACTCTGAAATAAAGTCAAGGTATCCTGACCTGTTCGGCATACCAGGTACGTACATAAATTTTGAGGTCAAAATTTCATAAGGAGGGGAGATTGTGAAACCCCAGATTTTATGAATAAAGAATTAATTTTCTCGAAATAATTTTTTTAAATATTATGGTGTGAATTTGAGATAATGTTATAGTTGTGGGTAGTATTTATAAATTTTGCAAAGTATGCAAGTTGTCATATTATATTCGATTGGTTGGAAAATATTCTTTGTTTTAAAGAATATCCGTACGAAGGTACAATCATTGGTGAACCACACAACAAAATTATTATCGGATTGAGAAAACGACAAAAAATATTTTATTGAAAATAACGGCGAAAGTTTTACTGTTAATACTGTTGAACTACTCGGTAGTAAAAGTACAGTAATACGCGTGGTTGCATAGTAACACATGGTGTTGATTATTGATATTTATGTGAGAAGTCACTCAGTTTGATTCAATTATTGTCAATTAATAATATGAATTATTTAGCGATAATGAAGTTTTGTTTTATTCGTATTATTAACGTAATAAAATAGAAACATCTTTTTATATAAAACAAAATACTTTATTAAAGTTATTCTATAAATAGAATATATTATATTTTATTATGCATAGTGTTGCATAGTGTTTGCATAGTAAAAATCTTTTTATATAAATAGAATATATTATATTTTATTTAAAAGATTTTTCTTTAAATATTGTCCGTCAGATTAAAGTAAATCAATCTGTACCGTTCATGGATTAGTTACTATGCATTCCATTTTCCTATAAATAGGAAGCTTAGTTAAAATTGAAATCACACCAGAAGTTCAGAGAATTCTCCTTCTATAATCTTGAGTGTATTTCCTTGAGAGTTTGAAGAAACTTTGAGCGAAGAACATAGTATAAGTTTTCTTTAAGAAAATCCTCACCCTAGCAGTCGGAATATTCTTCTTTTACGGTAAGAGATATTATTTGTTGTACCCGTAAGTGATATTATTCTTTTATATTCATGAAGAGAACTGTTGTTATTCCATTTCTTATTATTTTGTTGGAATAACCTGTATACGCGGAATACCCTATACTTGGTGACATTCTTCTATTATTCTGTCTTTATTATTCTGTTGGAATATCCTATCTGTGTGTTTTACACAGGACCTGGTTCCATTTTATTATTCCGTCTTTAATATCCTGTCTGTGCTATACGCCGCACCTGGTTCCATTTTATTATTCCGTCTTTAATATTCTGTCGAAATATCTTGTCTGTGCTATACGCCGGACCTGGTTCTATTTAATTATTCCATCTTTAATAATTTGTCGGAATATACTGTTTGTGCTATACGCCGGACCTGGTTCTATTATATTATTCCGTCTTTATTATTCTTTCGGAATATCCTGTCTGTGTTATACACCGGTGTGACACCTCCAAAATAAGTCCATTCCATCTAACCCATTCTGAGTCGCCAAATACATGGAACAAAAATAACTACAACTTTATTATTACAACATATAAACTATTGCCGTCTAGACAATATCCACATACAAATAAATCCCCATCATAACTATTGATATACTATTTTACAAAAATGGTGAGGACTACTAAAAAACTCTCTCTAGAACCATCATTACATCCCCCGACTCGTACTCGCTACATTCTCGTCTCCTGAGAAGAAAAAATAGAACAACAAGAAAAAGGGTGATCTCAACTAGCCCAGCAAAGAATATTATGACTAAGATAATATACAACAAATTATCGTTAGTCTTCAACAGGGAAAAATCTAATAGAATACAATAGACAACCAGTTTAAAATCAACAACTGCAGCGGAAACAACAATTCATTAGAAGAGTTAAGTAGAGAATAAAATCTACTAACATCTATGAATTTAAAAGTCCATTATCAATATTTTATCCATGTAATATCAATCAATATATATCTCAAATCAAATCAAATATTCATCTTTGCAATACAGGCCAAAGATATTCATCAGTTGGTCATGTTCATCTAAACACCTGTTCATCTTTGCACTACGGGCCAAAGATATTCATCAATTGTTCATGTTCATCTCAACACCTGTACATCTTTGCACTACGGACCAAAGATATTCATCAAGAAATCATTCATCTTTGCACTACGGCTAAAGATATTCAGTAACACCATCATTTAGGACTGAGGATGATGAAAAATATTTTAAAGAAAACGAATCCAGTGAAACAAAATAACAAGTATTAAGGATTCGTACTTTAAACAATCCGAGTTCAAAAATACTTCATAAATAATCATACTGAAGTAAAATTCAAGAATGATCAAAACATGGATACAATCAAAGCTAGTATCCAGAATAGATAATTTGGACGAAAAGAAGAAATTTCATTTTTCGGTGAATAGTGCAGTATTAGTGAATAGTGCTGTATACGTGAATAGTGACGTATACGTGAATAGTAACTCCGACACCATAAGATAGAAATTTCACAAAAAACATCATCATGCTTCGTGAATAGTACTCGTGAATAGTAACTCATGAATAGTAACTCGTGAATAGTAACTCCGACATAAAAAAGTTCCAAATTTGATAAAAAGTTCCAACCAATATTTCAACATAATGATATTGAAGAAATAATATCATTTTAGAAGAAAATAACATCCCTTACCTCGAAAGACAATACTTCTAGTTGAAACACCGGATATAGGCTATGACTTGAACTTGCACCGTATAGCAATACTCAAAGTATACTCAAAATACTCACAAGAATACGCTCGACAATATAGAGAGAGAAAACTTCAGTTTCTGGTGTGATTTTCAATTCTAACCTAAGCACCCTATTTATAGGAAATTGCTTAGAACACCAAAGCAGAAAATTTAATATAATATTAATATATATATTAAGTTTTCTACGCCAACCCTTGAATCTGATTTTCAGCCATTGAACACATGCTAAATGAAGGAACAAAATAAAAAAAAACGTTTTTGTAAATAAAAATATTTTAAACTTCCAAAAATCAATTATTTCGGAGCTTCGGAACTTCAATAATTCACAATAAATAGCCCTTTTGCCAGAAAATTCGAATCTCGCGAGTTTTGATAGGAAATTCAATTCTCTACAACTTTACAGAAGAAAGTTTTTCCAAATTCCAAACAAAAATTGACCGAAATCCACAAACAGACGATTTTACAGGCTATAATCAAATTTCAGTCAATAAATGGGCTCTACCAACATGAAAAACATGTTTTAAATATTTTTGGTAACAAAAATACTCCTCCTCCACATATACTCATATATCCCACATTCATCGTAAAAATATCATCATTATTATATTATTAAAATATAATAATATATTTAAATGAATTATTTTATCAGAAAAAGATAAAATATTAATTTTCAACAATTGTCACATTATAAATTTTCTCCATCTATATCCACATAAAATCAATATTTTCCTCATCATATGAATCAATAATTAATTATTCACAAATAATATTACAGAATCACAATATTGGCAAACAGGCCGTTCCCAGGAAAGAGGGGGCTTTCCAATAAGAATTTCTCCTTACTGGCGCGTAATTAGGTGACCAAACCTCTCCTTAGACAGAACTTTCTAGACATTTCCAATAATGTTATCAAATAATATTATTCAGATAATATGAATTATTGCTTCGATAATGGAAAATACTGTGTAATGACAATTTATTGAAACAACAGTAATATAAAATATCAATGCAGCAATTATTGAATCAATAAAATAAAATATTGAACAGTAATTACTGTAACCATTATTGAGTAGTGCCTTCTTACGTAAGAATCAATAATTAGTGCAATACCGTGTGCTACTGTGCAACAACGCGTATTACTGTGTTTTAACCACCGGGTATTCCAACAGTATTAACTGTAACAACTACGCCGTTATTTTTAAATAACTTATATTTGTCGTTTTCTTCATCCAATCGCTTTGCGTTATGGGGCCCACAAAAGACTGCGCCGTCGTACGAATATTCCCCAACAGCAAAAATATTCCACGACCAAACGAAGATTCCCCGACAACAATGAATATTTTATAACCACCTACTTATTTAAAATATTTGCGCATTTTACCCATAACTAACCACATTAATCAAATCAACCCTTACTATTCAAAATAAATAATAAGAGGAAATTAAATTTTATTTATTAATTATTTGGGGTCTTACAACCTCCCCTCCTTATGAAATTATGTCCTCGAAATTGACGTACGTACATGGTGTTTCGAAAAGGTAAAGATACCTCGCTTTTATTTCCGTTTCCAACTCCCAGGTCATTTCCTCAATAGCATGGTTTCTCCATAAAACTTTAACTTGTGGTATGACCTTCGTGCGTAAGACATGCTCCTTCTCATCCAGCATCTTTACAGGTACCTCCTCGTACGTTAAGTCTTCGGCTATCTCATCCGGTTCTAACTCAATGACGTGGTTCGGGTTGTCCACATATTTATGTAACATCGATACGTGAAAAACGTTATGAACATGCGTCATACTTGGCGATAAAACGAGTCTATAGACCACATTTCCTATTCGATCGAGAATTTCAAATGGACTAATACATCGAAGGTTTGAGCTTTGCTCACATCGCCAATTCTCGCTTTTGAAATAACAACTTCTTGCACCTCCTTCTTCAAATTCATCAGCTCCAATGTGTAGCTTGAACAACTTTAACTTTATCGATTAAAGTCGATTATACTCGTATATCATCACGTGGATACCTAGAGTTTTCATCCCATCTCTATTATTTATAAATTATACGAAATTAGTCTTTAACAATATCGTACTCGTACTTGTATACGATCTTCTACTCAACACGTCAGCTACCACGTTCGTTTTTCCAGGATGGCATGGTCAGAACATGTGCTGAAATGAGTCTCCTCTTGAGTTCTTCGAAGCTCTTCCCACATTCCTTGCTCCATTCGAATTTTGTATCTCTACGAGTCAGCTGCGTTAATGGAATAACGATTCGAGAATAACCTTCAACGAATCTCCGATAATAATCAACTAAGACTAGAAAGCTACGTATTTCGATTACCGACTTAGGTTGTTCTCAACTGTGACTCATATCCCAACCTTGGATAGCACGTTACAATGACACCTATCAGTTTACTATCGCACGAATATTGTGTCCCCTACGAAGAGTCTGGCTTCGGTGCATTCCACAAAGGAAGTCACAAGATAAAGGCTCGGGTACTAAATTCTATAGTTAAATTTTTAACTCCTGAAGTTCAATAGGAGCCATGAGATTTTTAGAAATGGGTTTTGTACCGGGTTCAAAGTCGATACAAAATTCAATATCACGCTCTGGGAGTAGGCCAAGAAATTCTTCAGAAAATACGTCAGAAAATTCACTAACAACAGAAATATCATTCAAATCTGATGTACTTTTGTTCAAGTCCATGACATGGGCTAAGAAAATATGACATCCATTTTTCAATAAACGAATGACTTCATAGCTTGATATAAAAATGTTTGACTTCAACGGTTTGATTGCTCGAGTTCGAATATCAGGTTGCTTAGGAATATGAAAACTAACAACCTTATAAAAGCAATTAATTTTGGCATGATGAGTAGTTAACCTTAAAATCACATCAAAAGCAAATATCTCTATAGAAATAAGGTTAACAGGTAATATGATAGTGCCAACCTGAATCAAGCAAGATTTCTAAACAACGGATGTAATGAAAGTTTCTCCTAACGGAGTCTCCATAAATAGGTCAAAGTCTAATTTCTCCGTAGTCAAGTTCAAACGTTGAGCGCAAGCAAGAGAGATAAAAGAATGGGTAGAACCGGTACCTAGTAAGGTATAAACTTCACAAGAATTATAATTAACTAACCCGTGCTAACTTCGTTCGGGTTCCTCGCATTTTGACCGGTCACGACAAACGCTCTTCCAGGAACCGTTGAATTTGACTTTTCTGGGACAGCCTTTTGAATCACCATCCCCGCTGGAATTGGTTTCGCTACCATACACTCTCGAGCGATATGTCCTTCCTTTCCATAATTATAGCATACCTTGAACTGTTGTGGGCAGTTTGGGCTGATATGTCCCTCTTTCCCGCATTTGTAACATACGACCGGTGGTCTTTCTCCTCCCTTGGAACCAGTTGCTACTGGCGCTGACGTCTTCAAATGGTCGTTGTTGAATCTCCTCTTTTTAAAATCTCTTCCCAACTCGCTTCTTCTATTTTCATGGCCGTGATTACCACCAGAGTGGTTACCACCTTTGCCCGTATTCTTCTTTCTTCACAGGTTATCGTTATTCTGATGACTGCTGTCACCAGTATGATCCTGATTATGGTCCCTCGGTTGAACGTACTCGTTATCTCGCTCTAACAATAGAGCCCTGTTGACAACATCTGAATAGCGAGAAAATTTATGAGAAATGAGATACTAGCGTATGTCAGGTTTCAAACCTCTCAAAAACATCCGCGTCATACGTTCCTCATTCTCCACCAAATGAGGTGCAACCCTGGATAACTCTGCGATCTTTGCCTCGTACTGGGATACCGTTATGTTGTTCTGTTCTAGTCTAATAAATTCTACCTCCTTCATATTGCGAACAATTTTAGGAAAGTATTTTTCATTGAAAAGTTTCTAAAACGTTTCCCAAGATATGCTGAGTGCAGCTGGATGGGTACGCTTCACAGACTCCCACCAGTAGTCTGCCTCGCCACGGAACATAAAGGTGGCGAATGGAACCTTCTGTTCCTCCGTGCATCCCAAGACATCGAATATCTTGGTAATTTGCTTGACCCATGTTTCCGCCAAGATCGGATCGGGCTTTCCCTTAAATTCTGGTGGTCCCAACTCTTTGAACTGCTTGGTTGTGACCACCCATGAATTGCTATCATAAAACAAGGGTTAATTAAGGAAATCAATATATCACATAATATCCCTATATAGTGACAAACTAACAAATAAGCTTAGGTAGGACACACTAGCAAAGGATTTACTCGTCTCTCCCCTCCTAGTTCTATTCCCCGATCTCCGCCAGAGATCATATCCCTAAGCTCTGATACCAACTGTGACACCCCCAAAATAGGTCCATTCCATCCAACCCATTCTGAGTCGCCAAATACATGGTACAAAAATAACTACAACTTTATTATTACAACATATAAACTATTGCCGTCTAGACAATATCCACATACAAATAAATCCCCATCATAATTATTGATATACTATTTTACAAAAATGATGAGGACTACTAAACAACTCTCTCTAGAACCATCATTACATCCCCCGACTCGAACTCGCTACATTCTCGTCTCCTGAGAAGAAAAAATAGAACAACAAGAAAAAGGGTGAGCTCAACTAGCCCAGCAAAGAATATTATGACTAAGATAATATACAACAAAATATCGTTAGTCTTCAAAAGGGAAAAATCTAATAGAATACAATAGACAACCAGTTTTAAATCAACAACTGCAGCGGAAACAACAATTCATTAGAAGAGTTAAGTAGAGAATAAAATCTACTAACATCTATGAATTTAAAAGTCCATCATCAATATTTTATCCCTGTAACATCAATCAATATATATCTCAAATCAAATCAAATATTCAACTTTGCACTACAGGCCAAAGATATTCATCAGTTGGTCATGTTCATCTAAACACCTGTTCATCTTTGCACTACGGGCCAAAGATATTCATCATTTATTCATGTTCATCTCAACACCTGTACATCTTTGCACTACGGGCCAAAGATATTCATCAAGAAATCATTCATCTTTGCACTACGGCCAAAGATATTCAGTAACACCATCATTTAGGACTGAGGATGATGAAAAATATTTTAAAGAAAACGAATCCAGTGAAACAAAATAACAAGTATTAAGGATTCGTACTTTAAACAATCCGAGTTCAAAAATACTTCATAAATAATCATACTGAAGTAAAATTCAAGAATGATCAAAACATGGATACAATCAAAGCTAGTATCCAGAATAGATATTTTGGACGAAAAGAAGAAATTTTATTTTTCGGTGAATAGTGCCGTATTAGTGAATAGTGCTGTATACGTGAATAGTGACGTATACGTGAATAGTAATTCCGACACCAAAAGATAGAAATTTCATAAAAAACATCATCATACTTCGTGAATAGTACTCGTGAATAGTAATTCGTGAATAGTAACTCATGAATAGTAACTCGTGAATAGTAACCCCGACATGAAAAAGTTCCAAATTTGATAAAAAGTTCCAACCAATATTTCAACATAATGATATTGAAGAAATAATATCATTTTAGAAGAAAATAACATCCCTTACCTCGAAAGACAGTACTTCTAGTTGAAACACCGGATATAGGCTATGACTTGAACTTGCACCGTATAGCAATACTCAAAGTATACTCAAAATACTCACAAGAATACGCTCGACAATATAGAGAGAGAAAACTTCAGTTTCTGGTGTGATTTTCAATTCTAACCTAAGCACCCTATTTATAGGAAATTGCTTAGAACACCAAAGCAGAAAATTTAATATAATATTAATATATATATTAAGTTTTCTACGCCAACCCTTGAATCTGATTTTCAGCCATTGAACACATGCTAAATGAGGAAACAAAATAAAAAAAAATGTTTTTGTAAATAAAAATATTTTAAACTTCCAAAAATCAATTATTTCGGAGCTTCGGAACTTCAATAATTCACAATAAATAGCCCTTTTGCCAGAAAATTCGAATCTCGCGAGTTTTGATAGGAAATTCAATTCTCTACAACTTTACAGAAGAAAGTTTTTCCAAATTCCAAACAAAAATTGACCGAAATCCACAAACAGACGATTTTACAGGCTATAATCAAATTTCAGTCAATAAATGGGGTCCACCAACATGAAAAACATGTTTTAAATATTTTTGGTAACAAAAATACTCCTCCTCCACATATACTCATATATCCCACATTCATCGTAAAAATATCATCATTATTATATTATTAAAATATAATAATATATTTAAATGAATTATTTTATCAGAAAAAGATAAAATATTAATTTTCAACAATTGTCACATTAAAAATTTTCTCCATCTATATCCACATAAAATCAATATTTTCCTTATCATATGAATCAATAATTAATTATTCACAAATAATATTACAGAATCACAATATTGGCAAACAGGCCGTTCCCAGGAAAGAGGGGGCTTTTCAATAAGAATTTTTCATTACTAGCGTGCAATTAGGTGACCAAACCTCTCCTTAGACAGAACTTTCTAGACATTGCCAATAATGTTATCAAATAATATTATTCAGATAATATGAATTATTGCTTCGATAATGGAAAATACTGTGTAATGACAATTTATTGAAACAACAGTAATATAAAATATCAATGCAGCAATTATTGAATCAATAAAATAAAATACTGAACAGTATTTACTGTAACCATTATTGAGTAGTGCCTTCTTACGTAAGAGTCAATAATTGGTGTAATACCGTGTGCTACTGTGCAATAACGCGTATTACTGTGTTTTAACCACCGGGTATTCCAACAGTATTAACTGTAACAACTACGCCGTTATTTTTAAACAACTTATATTTGTCGTTTTCTTCATCCAATCGCTTTCCGTTATGGGGCCCACAAAAGACTGCGCCGTCGTACGAATATTCTCCAACAACAAGAATATTCCACGACCAAACGAATATTCCCCGACAACAATGAATATTTTATAACCACCTACTTATTTAAAATATTTGCGCATTTTACCCATAACTAACCACATTAATCAAATCAACCCTTACTATTCAAAATAAATAATTAGAGGAAATTAAATTTCATTTATTAATTATTTGGGGTCTTACAGCCGGACCTGGTTCCATCATTTATTATTCCGCATTTATTATTCTGTTGGAACATCCCGTCGGTGTGATTTTCACCTGACCTGGTTCCGTTATTATTATTCTGTTGGGATAACCTGTCTATGCGAAGTACCGCATGCATGGTGATTTCTTTTGTTATTCCATTCGTTATTATACTAAGTTGATTAAAATTTTAACTTCTATACTCCATGAAATTAGTGGAATATCCTTGATATTTGCGCTTCATCCAGTATTTTTCATGGAAATATTCTTCTGAGCATTCTTGAATTTCATTCTACAAAGAAGTATCATGTTGACAATTTGGACGTTATTAGTTCCTGGATAAATTAATTCTTGAATTTGTTTAATTGAATTCTTATATCATTGTCATCATCCTCATGTTTATATTTATTGAAAGTCATCTGTGGCCTGTAGTGCATAGATGGACTTGGTATGATTATGACCAGGGATTATTCGGTATAATCATGACCGTAATGTTACAAATGATGTGGAAAAAGTCCTCATTGGCCCGTAGTGCATTGATGGACAGTTTTTGGTATGATTATGGCTATGAATTCTCTTCGGCCAAGGGTGCAAAGATGAATTGTTTTATAGCATGATCAGGACCGTTGATGAAAACACGATTATCTTTGGCCCGTAGTGCATGGATAATTTGTGGTCGTGATACTAAAGAATATCCTTGACCTGTAGTGCAGGGATGATTTAATGATGTGGATTATTTATTGAGTTGTGTCTCAGCGATAAAAGTGATAAAAAACTTTTTAAATCATAAAAGATAGTAGATTTTATTCTCTACTTGACTCTTTTAATGGATTGCTTGATCCACTGCAGTTAAACTTGATTTCTATTGTATTTTATTAGTTTAACATTGTTGAAGGCTAATGATAATTTATTCTGCATTATCTTAGTCATAATATTTCTTACTGGGCTAGTTGAGCTCACCCTTTCTTTCACTGTTCTCTTCAGGAAATGAGAACTTAGCCAGGACTAGTCGGGGAATGGAGTGACAGTCCAGATAGTAGTCCTCACTATTCTGTTAAATAGTGTGATAATAAATAACGGGGACTGAATTTGAGTTTGTATACTGTCTAGGAGGACTCAATTGAGAATGGATATTGTCTAGAAGACAGTATTTGTATTTAAACTCACAGCATATGTTCTGTCGTATTTTACACGACTGCTGTATTATTAGTTTGTATTTGAATTTTGTACCATATATTTGACGACTCAAGATGGGTGATGTATACCTAATTTTGGGGGCGTCACAGAGTCGTACATGCATTTGCTCCATAGCCATTCCTAACTGTCTGGAAAACTCTTTCATCATAGCCTCCATCATCAACTTTGAATCAAATTTCGAGGAAGATTCCTCATAAGTGTCCTTATCCGTTGAGTTAGACATATCTCCTGCAAAAAAAATGTTAGTAAAAAACTGTTTCCTCACCACTCCCTTACGCGTTTCTCTTGAATCAATGATTTTACTCGTGCATGCACTCACAATTTGGCTTTTACCCTCGATTAATCTCACTGCTGAGCCTCTTACCTTTAAATATTCTCTGTAATACCTTCTTGAACTTACCTAGTACTATTCTCAGTTTTACTAATCAAGTCAAAATAACTTATCACGAAACAAAATATAGAAGGTATGAAATCTCACATTTAGCATGCAATCGAAAAAAATTAAAATTCGAATAAGTTTTCTATACTCTTGTTTTTTACTAAAAAAATTCAACAGAAATTTAAAGGATAAGTAACTCGAGGGAACACTTAGCTTTGATGCCAAATGGTAGACTCCACGGCATGCTTATGTGAAGTGGTCGTCTCCCGAATATTTTCTAGCACAGTTGATAGAGTGGAACTCTCTTGAAACCTCAACCCAACGTCTGTATTTGAGACGAGAACCTTAGTACAATCGATCAAGCAATGAAATCTGCATTGAATGGAACACCAACGATGTCTAAACCCCTTGTTTATATTAAAACAGGAACCTCGGTACAATCGACGATTGATGCGATAGAAGACGCAACACACAACTATATATTGTTGTATAATAAGTAAAATTTAATCTCCAATAATAAACTAAGAAGTTACTTAGGAATTCTTCCAAGAACCAAAAGTAGAGAATAGTCTCACAAGTAATTAAATCTGAATATTATTGAATGAATAATAATGAATTACATCCATGAATCTTAAATAATTGAAATTGAAATCTTAGAAATCCTAAAAGGAATCAATAAGTGTTTTTAGAATCGAAATCTACTCTAACATCCTAGTTATAATAGAAATATAAAAAAATATAGTAAATACGAGTTTAGGAAATAAATCCACACTCAAAATCTATCAAAATGTGTCTGTCTCAAAAAACACGCCAATTGATTCTGGGCTACCCCGCCGGGGCGAATATTTATGCCCTGTGAATTTCATTGGGGCAGGCTTTGATAGAGAGGTCTCCGTCGGGGCGAGTTAGGCTATTTTCCCGATTCTGATTTTTGCTCGCTTGACTTGCATTGGATTGAACTGAAACACACTCTTGGACCATATTGATGTACTTGGGCATATTCTCATCCTCATTGGACCAAGTTGACATGTTATTCTCAATCCACATTGCTTACACCAAAGTCATAAGTCCTTCCTTGAACCGTTTAGCTCATCACGGGTCCAACTGGTACTTACACTAGATCCAATCCACGACCTCCATTTGAGTCCAAGCTACTCATGTCCTCGTCAGCATTACTTTTACCACTACTTGAGGCCTTAAGCTGATCTCTTGGGATAGGTGGAGCCCCAACTTCGTCAATTTATAAGGCACCAAAATCAACTGGTTCTTCTTGAATGTTTACTTCACGCTACACAACCAACTCTTATTCTTTTTCTTTTTTTATCTCTTCCTTTTTTTTCCTTATATTTATCAACTCCCCAATCCCATTATCATCAGTACCATCACTTAACTTCTCAGCACTTGAATCATCATTTGTATGCATTGGTGCTTCCTCATCTCTGACATCAAGCACACCCCCTATTGAAGGTAATTCTTCAATATCGTCATGCTCACAATATATATCCATCTTCCTAATTTTTAGAGTTTCTTTAACTAGCAGTCTTACACTATTGTCATCTTGAATAAGTTCTATACCATCCTTCAAATTAAACCCTGCCAATTTGCAGTACAAAACAATGTTTCTTTTATATGCTAGCTTCTAAGGTAAGTTCATCAACTTGTCAACATTCAAGTAATCTCCATCCGCACCTCCTAAGTTTCTTTAATTCATGTTTTCACCCTCATAAACATATTATTCATCCTCCTTAGTAACAAACTGACATCCACGGTACAATTCAACATTAAAGTGGTTCATGCTGCATGAAACATAATGCACACTATCAGCACCATGACCATTAACTGAATAAACAAAGCAATCACCAACATTAACTAGTCAGCCTTGTATACTCTCAATATTAAAAAAAATTAATCATTCAGACCCACTCTCAATAAACAAATGTATACATTATAAAAATTACATAATGCAGATTATCAGCACCAAGAAAATTAACTGAATAAACAAAATAATCGCCAACATTAACCAGTCAGCCCTACTCTCGGTTAATAAATCTATATATTAAACAAATTAATCAGTCAGATCCACTGTCAATAAATAAATGTATACATTATAAAAATTACAGACTCGCACAATAAACATAATTGTGATGTAAAATTTTTATTCCCACTTTTTAGATATATAAACCCCTCGTATACTTTGTAAACATTAAACAAATTACAGAGTCACCCAAATAACACAAACGACAATATTATTGTTAAATCGACGAAATACTAACAATAAATTATAGTCACCAATTTCACTTGCATCACTGTTAAATCGACGAAAGGCAATTTAAATCACAATAATATTAGTTTAAACCAGTGCAAGGACAATTTTTGTACCAAAACCCCACCATAACTTCGCTTTTAACAAAAACTCAGATAAAAAATGGGTGCAACCCAAACAAAACTTACATGTTTGGTAGAAGATCCAAACCCTCGCTTTCTTCGCCTGATCCCCACCTTTTTCGTCCCTTTCTGTCGCCTGATCCCCACCTTCTTCCTCTATTTCTTCTCAGACAAAAGTTTAATTTTGAGCCCTATATAACTTGATTTCTTTCGTGTGTTGTCTCTTTCTTCTTCCTTCCCAATTTTATTAGACATATCAGCTATTACAAGTATTGTTCTTTTTTTAAAAGCAACATAAGAAAGTTGGTCATCTGTTAGCGAAATTGAACAGAATGACCCAATTAATTTTTTTTAAAAAATTCAATGAATTAATTTTATTTTTTTAAAATTTAGTAGAGTAATGTTAACAACATGACAACCACAATAAGGTAAATATCCTTTTTGCCGTTTGATAAACGTACTCCCAATATAATATAACTAACTCATAACTGCACATTATTATTTTTGACAATTTAAAGTAATGACAAAACTATATACGTTGATTTTTCTAGCATATATATGCACATGATATGCAAGTGCCACGGTTACCAGGTACATTTTAAATTGAGATAGATAAACTTCTTTTTTATGTGTATACACAAGCTCAAGGAGTGAGAATTGAACAAATCTAACAGTCCAACTCCTCTAAAGGACAACCTATAATGTCCACAGTATGTACACCTACAGCTTGTGTTGTACTCGAGATTAGTTAGCATGAATTTAACTTTAATCAATTAATTAATGTTAATATCTAATTTTATACGCTTGACGAAATTACCAAAACAACATGCTAAAATCGCGCTAACGGTTGATTGTATTGTTAAATATATTCACATAAGCAAAAATAAAAGAATATAATGTATGAACACAAGATTTACGTGAAAATTCAATTGGGAAAAAACCACGGAGAGAGAGAGTAATCTACTATAATAATATTGGTAGAACAAGTTGTGTATTTGTGTTATATCTCGTGTTCTTTTTTCCAAATCCTAATTTGTAGCTGTATATATAGAAGCCACCTCCACCCGCATCCAACTAGAAGAGGACTCCTTGTGTAGAATCACCTTATAACTATTGAATCCAATTAGGAGAAGAAGTCCTAATTAAACCTCATTATCCCACCAAATAAGAAAACACAATCTTTCTTTAATAAGGACTCTCTCAATGTCAAAATAAATATATATTAGGGGTCAACACCAAATCTAGCACATTAAATAAATTGAGTTACAAATAATCACACTCCAACATTGCCCCCTAGTCTCTTATTTATAAGAAACTTATTTATAACAGTATTCAAAAAGTCTTTGTGGGATTTTTATCCACGGGATTTTTATCCTCTAGATATTTATCCGTAGAATGTTCATCCTTTCGGGAGATCAAAGCCTTCTCGAAGGACGTTTGGTGCTATTTAAGAAGCCCCACACGACTGTAGAATATTCACCCTAGCTTGTAGCCGTATATATAGTATCGACACGTAGATCATGAAGTGATCTCTCTCTGCGTGTCAGCACTGTATTGATCAATTTACCAATTTACCATAAAGTTAACTTCATAATAATCGGATCAATTATACTCCATACATACAGTTTGTGTCATGTGTGATGTCAAAAGTTAAATAAATATTAATTTAAATTTTTTTTTTTTTAAAAAATCAAATTTGAGCATATAATTTAAAAAGAAAGAGCATCATTCAAGCTTTATTTGAGAGAACGTTTCTTGTGTTTAGATCTCTCCTATCAAGAAGTTTTACTGTAAATTTGTCGCATTCGGAATTTTGAATCCAAGTAGAGAATGCTAGCTATAATATGGTTGCCCCGATGAACCATTTCATTAAGGAAAAATAAAACTAGTTTGGCAGCATAAGTTATTGAATGATAAGAAGACTTTAGTTATATTAGAACATGATCACCCTTTTATTATTCTTCGGTCTTTGTGGCGCACACACTGTGTGCACAATTTTAAAATAAATAAATATTTAAATAAGAATTATAAAATATGAATGAGAAAATAAAAGAGAGAAGTTAAGGGTATAAAATGGGAGAGAGAAGTTACAAATTAAAAAAAAATCAGTTATTTTCTCTACTCTACCTTAATAATTATATAGATGTAAAAACAATATTAAAATAACAGTTTAAATATTTCAAAAATGCAAGAAAGAGTGTGTACGTACTACGTGTTAGGAAGATGTATATTTTGATATAAATTATAATTTAAATTTGGTAGATTAACGTAAAAGTAGAAAATGTAGAAAAATGATTGTAATATGTCAAGGCTAGTACTCGGTACTAAGCCTTCTTTTGGTGCTTAGAATTATTAGAGCTTGTCTTCCAGAATACAATGACAATGTGTACTATAACGGTATTACAAATAGCACACACATTAAACCAAACAATACTTTGAACTCTCTCAAACGGACTCTGAATATGACTGAAAAATTGATGCAAAAATTGATGATTCCAATTGTTCAATTCAAATGATATTTATAGGATAATTAATGATCATTCATGATTGGACATGACCCTCGGATCCGACTAGATACATATAAAAAGGTATAAACGAAAAGACATGGATGTTCAATATAAATGAACAGGGGCGTGCGCACGGGTGAAACGATGCGGCTCTGGATGGTAACTGTTAACGCCAAGATCTTCTGCTACGTCCCAATCACGTAAAACGTCCTGATCCTGCACAGTAAACACAATAAATACCACAAGCTTGACGGCTGTTCCGTCGGAGAATAGCTCAGGCGTGAGAATTAGTATGTGTTCACAAGGTTAGCAATGGAGGAATGTAATGTCTAGTGTCTCAAGAGATAATAATTCTTGATCGTGTGTGTATGGGTGAGAGAATATGAATGTATCTGAAGGTATGAGAACGTACCTGTTAGAGGATGCTTCCTTGTTAAGTTATACTGTCTCTGCCTAGATTACCGTGTCAACCACTACTACCTGACATCCCCCCTGATCTGATGGGCTCTGCCGACTACATGTGATTTGTCCACTGCTTTTTGCCACTGTTTTCCTCTCGTCGGCCGGCTATGATCCCATCCACATTAATGCATGGTAGGCATTTTTGTCAACCGTCATGCTTTTTCATCATCACAAGTCAAAATAACAGATATTAAAATATCTAACGGGTCAATCTATTGATCCGACCCGGTCTTATAGGATTAAATGAAGCGGGTACAGTGATTGGGCCCGACGAGCCCCATGATTTAATTATAACAGTCCAATAGATTAAATTAATAAAGGATCCCAAATTATCCGGCCCAAGATAGGAGAAATATCATGACCCAACAGTAACATAGCAGCGCTAGACTCACAGTAAGTCAGAAATGCACCGCTATGTCTAGGTGCCAGACTTACAGTAAGTTGGCGCTGCGGCGCTTCTAAAAATGACAGTTTAACCCCATGATAATAAATAAAATTAACGGATCTAAGCAAAATAAAAATTAAGAAATTTTTGCCCAAAAAGTTTTATACAATAGCCCACGACCCAACCAGGCATTTGGTGAACCCAAACTAGACCTTGAATAGATCATCTCCCTTTCACAGAAGTAAGGTGCCCTTTGTTGGATATATATATATATATATATATATATATATATATATATATATATAAATGAATGAAATAAAATCAATAGGTGTGACCTTTGGTTCATACCTTTTCAAAGAGATACATCATTTAAAAGGGATGTACCTTTTCAAAGAGATGTATCTTTTCAAAGGGATATAACCTTTCAAAAGGGTGTAACCTTTCAAAATGGTGTAACCTTTTGAAAGGATGTATATCTTCAAAGGGGTATTTGGAAACCTATAAATAGGTTCTTAATCTACCCAAATCAATCACTTCATCTTCAACTAATCCTTCTCAAGTTCTTCTCTTCATTCATATAAAAGTCATATAGAGTATTCATATAAGTCATAGAGAGTATTAAATATTTTGTTGGTTCGTGGAACTCTTTCATTGAAGTGCTTCTTGTGAGAGTTGAAGACCATTTTATCCTGGGAAGTAGACGTCCATTGTTCCATCCGTAAGCACCGATAGCGGGGACGAAATCTGCTTTAAGGAGAGACTGTACAACAGTTGACTTGGTTTTAAAAGTTTATCAATTACATTTTGTAAGTCGTTATTATAAAATTATTTATGTTTTAATTCTGTTTATTTAATTAGTATATAATAATAATGCTTTGGGACTCACAATCTTAAAGTAGATTTCCCGTCGTTGTTATTACTTAGTATTCATTTTATACTAATTTATAAAAACAGAACTTCCTAAGTACTTATTTTATTATATATAATAATAATATTTGCTGAATCCAGTGTTTCCATTTCACATTAATCACATATATATATATATATATATTATACAATATATGTTGACAAATTGCATCTTCCTGTTTTTAAAAGTTAGTATAATATATAATATAATATATTAGTACGTTAATCACAGAAGCTATTTGCTGACAAGTTATTATAGCCTGTTTTTACAAGTTAGTATAATATATATATTATTACGTTAGTTTATATATATTATATAATATATTATATATATTAGTACTTAGTACGTTAATATATATATCAGATTATCAGTACTTAGTACGTTAATATATATATTAATATAATATATAATATATATATATATATTAGTATGTTAGTATATATATATATATATATATATATATATATATATAAACATACGATAACAGAAAAGTAATTGATCAGAAGACAATTCTGTTTCAACAAAGATTAAAAAATTACAATACGATTTTTTTAAAAAATTGAAAACAGAATATTATAATTTTGTTTAGTTTCATTACAGAAATTTGTTTTCTGATTTATAAATTTAGTTTTTTTTTGTTTTTTTCTTTTAATTGTTTCTATTTTATTAAAGTTATTCTGTAAATTGTGTATTTAACAGAGTTATGGAATTATCTAATTCAATTGTGCCTAACTCTATTACTGATAGTTCCTACCCATGTTAGTCATGGTGAGAAACCAGAAAAATTCAGTGGGATTGATTTTAAAAGATGGCAACAGAAAATGTTGTTTTATCTTACTACATTGAATTTTTCAAGGTTTTTAAATGAGGATGCCCCTGTAGTAAACAATAATGAAACTGATAGGACCACATTGGCTGTTGTGGATGCATGGAAACATTCTGATTTTCTTTGAAAAAATTATATCCTCAATGGATTGGACAATACATTGTATAATGTGTACAGCCCAATCAAAACTGCTAAGTTATTATGGGAGTCTTTGGATAAAAAATATAAAACGGAAGATGCCGGCATGAAGAAATTCGTTGTCGGTAGATTCTTGGATTTTAAAATGGTTGATACAAAGACTGTCATAAATCAAGTCCAAGAGCTTCAGTTGATAATTCATGAGATTCATGCTGAAAAAATGGTTTTAAGTGAATCTTTTCAAGTGACCGCAGTAATTGAAAAATTACCCCCTTCTTGGAAAGATTTTAAAAATTATTTAAAACATAAACGTAAAGAAATGGGGCTCGAGGACTTGATAGTTAGGTTGAGGATTGAAGAAGATAATCGAATTTCTGAAAAGAAAGTTGGAAAACTTCCAATTACATCCAATGTTAATGTAATAGAAAGTGGTAACAAAACTAAGAAAAGGAAACACAACTATGAAGACCCAAGTCAAGGAAGCGGTCCTTCAAAGAAGTTCAAAGGAAAATGCTATAATTGCAACAAGATAGGACATCTTGCAAAGGATTGTCGCAAACCCAAAAAGCACGAGAATTTCAAAAGGAAAAATGCCCAAGCGAACATAGCAGAAATAGATGAAATATCTACTAAAGTTTCTGACATGTATCTTTCAGCAGTTGTCTCTGAAGCCAATTTGGTGGTAAATCCTAAAGAATGGTGGGTTGATACTGGCGCTACACGCCACATATGCTCAGACAATAAACTGTTTACTACCTATCAACCAATAGAAAATGGTGAGCAACTATTCATGGACAATTCCTCTACTTCTAAAGTTGAAGGAAAAGGAAAGGTCGTGTTAAAGATGACTTCGGGCAAGGAACTCACGCTCAATGATGTACTACATGTGCCGGACATTCGCAAGAATCTAGTCTCTGGATCTGTATTGAGCAAGAAAGGGTTCAAACTAGTGTTTCATGCTGATAAATTTGTACTTACTAAAGATGGAATGTATGTTGGAAAAGGATATATGTGTGATGGGATGTTCAAAATGAACGTCATGACAATTGTACCAAAAGTTATTATTAATAATAAAAACACATCTTCTATTTATATGCTTGAGTCTATGAATGTGTGGCATGGTAGATTAGGACATGTGAATTATGGTACTTTAAGTAAATTAATTAATTTAGAATTAATTCCAAAATTTAGTATTGACAAAAGTCATAAATGTGAAACATGTGTAGAGGCTAAGTTAACTAAAACATCTTTTCATTCTGTTGAAAGAAGTTCAGAACCTCTAGATTTAATTCACACTGATATATGTGATTTAAAATTTGTACAAACTAGAGGTGGTAAAAAGTATTTTATTACTTTTGTAGATGATTGCACAAGATATTGTTATGTATATCTTTTAAGGACAAAAGATGAAGCAATTGAAATGTTTAAACATTATAAGAATGAAGTTGAGAATCAACTTAATAAAAGGATTAAGGCTATAAGAAGCGACAGAGGTGGTGAATATGAATCACCATTTATAGAATTTTGTTCAGAAAATGGTATTATTCACCAAACTACCGCTCCTTATTCACCTCAATCAAATGGTGTTGCTGAACGCAAGAACCGAACTTTAAAAGAAATGATGAATGCTATGTTAATAAGTTCTGGGTTACCTCATAACATGTGGGGGGAAGCGTTGATATCTTCAAATTTTATTCTCAACCGTTTGATTCATAAGAAAACAAACAAGATACATTATGAATTATGGAAAGGTCGAAAACCTTCCTATAAATATCTTCGAGTGTGGGGGTGTCTTGCAAAAGTAATTATTCCTGATCCTAAGAGGGTTAATATAGGCCCTAAAACAGTTGATTGCATATTCATAGGTTATGCAAATAACAGTAGTGCATATCGGTTTCTTGTGCATAAATCGGACATTCCTGATATTCATGTCAATACATTTATAGAATCAAGGAATGCATCTTTCTTTGAAGATATTTTTCCATATAAGAATACACAAGAAATAAGTTCTCGTAAAAGACCTATTACTACTACGACTAGTAATCATCAAGAATCTAATGAACAGGGAGATGAAGATGAACCTAGACGTAGTAAAAGGGTTAAGATCTCCAATTCTTTTGGTCCTGACTTTCTAAGTTACATGCTAGAAAGTGAACCTCAAAGTGTGAAGGAAGCATTGTCTACTCCAGAAGCTTCATATTGGCAAGAAGCGATCAATAGTGAAATCGAATCCATTATGCAAAATCATAGTTGGGAATTGGTGGATCTTCCACCAGGAACCAAACCATTAGGATGTAAATGGATCTTCAAAAGGAAAATGAAGGCCGATGGATCTATTGATAAATACAAAGCAAGACTTGTAGCCAAAGGTTATAGGGAAAAGGAGGGACTTGATTATTTTGACACTTATTCACAAGTTACAAGGATAACATCCATTCGAATGTTAATTGCTATAGCTGCAATACACAATTTAGAAATACATCAAATGGATGTTAAAACTGCCTTTCTTAATGGTGAATTAGAGGAAGAAATTTATATGGACCAACCAGAAGGTTTTATTGCTCCTGGAAAAGAAAAGAAAGTTTGCAAGCTTGTTAAATCATTATATGGTTTGAAACAAGCACCAAAGCAATGGCATGAAAAATTTGATAATGTTATGATATCAAATAATTTCAAAATAAATGAGTGTGACAAATGTGTATATGTCAAAAACACTCAAAGGGGATATGTAATAGTTAGTCTATACGTGGATGATATGCTAATCATTGGTAGTAATAATGATGTTATTAATGCTACCAAACAAATATTAATTAACAAGTTTGAAATGAAAGACATGGGCCTAGCAGATGTTATTCTAGGAATCAAGATTTCCAGAATATCTAATGGACTTATTATGTCTCAATCTCATTATATTGAGAAAATACTTGCAAAGTATAATAAATATGAGAAAAGTCCAGTAAGAACACCTGTTGATCCAACACTTCATCTCACTACTAATCATGGTGAAAGTATATCCCAATTAGAATATTCTCGTATAATAGGCAGTTTAATGTATTTATCAAACTGCACTCGACCAGATATATCATACTCAATAAGTAAGCTAAGTCGATATACGTGTAATCCTGGAAAAGAACATTGGAAGGCTTTAGTAAGGGTACTTAGATATCTAAGATACACTTTAACTGACGGACTACATTATACAAGATATCCAGCTGTACTTGAAGGATACAGTGATGCAAATTGGATATCTGACTCCCATGATACTAAATCCACAAGTGGATATGTGTTTACTCTGGGAGGTACATCAGTATCATGGAAATCCTCTAAGCAAACATGTATTGCAAGATCCACTATGGAATCTGAATTTATTGCTTTAGATAAAGCAGGAGAAGAAGCAGAATGGCTTCGTAATTTTTTGGAGGATATTCCAATTTGGCCTAAACCAGTGCCACCAATCATTATTCATTGTGATAGTCAATCAGCGATTGGTAGGGCACAAAATAGTAATTATAACGGTAAGTCTAGACATATACGTCGACGACATGAAACTGTTAAACAATTACTCTCAAATGGTATAATATCTATTGACTATGTAAAGTCAAAGGATAATATTGCGGATCCACTAACGAAAGGTATACCTGGAGAGCAAGTGAGAAGTTCATCAAGGGGAATGGGTTTAAAGCCTATAAAATCCTAAAGAGTCGCCATAATGGAAACCCAACCTAATTGATTGGAGATCCCAAAGGGACAACCTAATTATGTGTGATCTAGTAAGCACTGAGAAGATAAATACTTCTTCCCATTCCTATGATGATACAGTGCACAAACTGCCGAGTGAAACAGGATAAACTTTGTTTTTTAATAATTTCTATATCTTGAATATAAAAAGGTCAAGTGGGGTATTAGCAGGATACTCTTTATAGAAATTACCTATGTGAGTGAGAAGGGGGCCACTTCTATGAGAATAACGAAGGCTAAATTCTCTAGCACACTCATGAAACCAGGAGGTGTCCAAGGCCAAAATGGACACAACAATGAGAACCAATAAAATAAATTAAAAAATACTGTGTGAATTCTATTGTCTCGGTTTACACTAAAAGGTTGAACAGTTCAAGACATCACGTTCACTGATTGGCCAGTAAATCCGATAGTCTTTCACTAGGAAAGGTTCAAGGCCACAAGCTACCTTCACCGATTCAGTATTTTTTGTTCGCTAATACTCTCTCTAAGTCTGTCTGCATATTCATTTGCATTAATTTACCCAAATTTCATTCATGTGGGGGATTGTTGGATATATATATATATATATATATATATATATATATATATATATATATATATAGAAATGAATGAAATAAAATCAATAGGTGTGACCTTTGGTTCATACCTTTTCAAAGAGATACATCTTTTAAAAGGGATGTACCTTTTCAAAGAGATGTATCTTTTCAAAGGGATATAACCTTTCAAAAGGGTGTAACCTTTCAAAAGGGTGTAACCTTTTGAAAGGATGTATATCTTCAAAGGGGTATTTGGAAACCTATAAATAGGTTCTTAATCTACCCAAATCAATCACTTCATCTTCAACTAATCCTTCTCAAGTTCTTCTCTTCATTCATATAAAAGTCATATAGAGTATTCATATAAGTCATAGAGAGTATTAAATATTTTGTTGGTTCGTGGAACTCTTTCATTGAAGTGCTTCTTGTGAGAGTTGAAGACCATTTTATCCTGGGAAGTAGACGTCCATTGTTCCATCCGTAAGCACCGATAGCGGGGACGAAATCTGCTTTAAGGAGAGACTGTACAACAGTTGACTTGGTTTTAAAAGTTTATCAATTACATTTTGTAAGTCGTTATTATAAAATTATTTATGTTTTAATTCTGTTTATTTAATTAGTATATAATAATAATGCTTTGGGACTCACACCCTTTGGAACTCAAACTCAAGAGCAATCTAATTGTATATATACTCATTTAATATTTAGTTCTCAATCGATGTGAGACTCTTAACTCCCACAAATATTTATTTATCGGGTCTCCATCCACAGTAACCGGTTGTTGGGGAGCAACCCCTTTTTGGCCAGCCGGTACAGCTTGTTACGGCTTATAAAAAAAAAATTCTAAGGCCGGTACAAGCTGTACCGGCTGGCCAAAAAGGGGTTGCTCCCAACAACCGGTTGCTGTGGATGGAACCCCTTATTTATCATCTTCAATGGATGATCTGTGACAGTAAATTTCTCATTCATTACCGTATGAATTTAAATTTCTTAATTTTAATCTACTTATAGTAAAACATATTTATATATAAATTCATCTTAAATAATTAATAAAACTCACTTAATTCTAGTTTAAAAATCCAAGCTTAAACTTCATTTAAAACTCAAATTTTAACACTACGTAACACTTCCAATCCTTCACATGGTCTCTACATTATGTTATACTAGTATTTGGAGTGTCAAATTATTGTGGAATTGTGTATAGTAAAAGTGATCATTTGCACGATACTGAATAAAAATAGGAGTTAAAAACTACATAGGGAAGCTAAACAAATAAAATTAGAAAAAAATAAGGACGAAGATAGATAACAGGTATAGTTACTAAAATACAGTATTTAAAAAATATTAAGTTTGAAAAAAGGATATAAATGGAATTTTTAGGTGAAGACAACAAAAGAGTACAATTACTTTCTTCTCCCTTAATAATATATATAGATATAGTCGCAATAACATAATAATATATAAGGCTATATGTATATACACAATTATGTATTACACAGTAGAACTATGACGACAGATTTTTTGGACTATAGCGACGGTAAACTGTCGTTATAGTTCAGAATAGTTATGACGATAGGTGAAACCGTCGTTACAGCTCAAAAAACCATCGTCATAGCCTACTGTGTAATACACAGCTGTGTACATACATTTTTTCCTAATATATATTATACTCCCTCCGTCCCAAATTAATTGCTCAGTTTTGACTTTTTAAAGTCAAATTGACCATTTTTAAAAATAATCTTTTTACTATTTTTGTTAAAATATAGGTGAAGAGATTATAACCAAAAGAAAATATATACAATTTATTACTAATCCCAATTTTTATAATATTAGAAATATATTTATATATGCTTAATTATTAATTCTAAAAAAAGTCAATTTGACTTAAAAAGGTCAAAATTGAGCAGTTAATTTGGGACAGAGGGAGTATTATATAAGAAAATCCTTTTGAAAATAATAATATATATATGGATAATAATTCATAGCATGTATTTGTTATGGATCAAAAATGGATATACACTAATTATCTATCGTACAATATAAGAACTAATGACCGACATTAGAACTGAAAAATTCACGTCCGCTACTATTAATAGCAGACTACGAGTTACGTCCGCTATTATTTTCAGCAGCATTAATTACTATTAGTAGCGAAAGACGGATTTAATCTCAGCCATTGCAGTTCTTGTATTGGACACTAATAATTATGTGTGTGTGTGTGTGTGTGTGTGTGTGTAATATTTTATTGTAATCGATGGAATGTGGTTTAAATTAATTCACATCATACTCAGTCTTGTACTCTGCAGATGCCATAATTTTAGCAGATAAGGTAACAAATGATTAATTGTTTTTTAGCATTGGCTTAGAGCTTTAAATATTTTGTTTGGATGTAATGAAACATATATAGGAAAATTAATTTATCTAGCCTTACATATATGTACAAAAATGTATAGCGATAATTTTTACCATCGCTATAAGAGTTATAACGACACTTTTAATGTGAAAATAATAAAAAATATCGTGAATTTAAAATTTTCCTTACTCACACAACTCACTGGTTTATATCAAATTACAAATAATACAAAATTATTTTACAATCATTTAATAATTGAAAAGCAAATTAATTCATTATAGGCACCTGATAATTATTCCGCATTAAGCAAAATTATTGAGTTGTTATGTGAAAGGAGGAGCTCGAGGAGCCAAAGCACTGCTCTGTGGCGGCAACATAACCGGCGGTGATTCCGCCTGTTTATGCTCCTCCGCCAGGACTCCTCGTGTCACGTGCTCCGTTTGTCAACGCTACTAATGACTTAATGAGTGCAAAGTAGTACTTGTAATTTTCCTTTTTGTTATTATATATATATATATATATATATATATATATACGGTCCAGATCAAGTGCATACCCCTTATCTTACTCATCCGTGCTCATCCTCTTTTAGGCGACGGTTTCGGTCATACAGCTGTCGTCTATACTTTTAGCGACGCTATATGTTGTCCGTCACTAAAAGTATAGACGACGACTGTATGACCGAAACCGTCGCCTAAAGGGAGGTGAGCACGGGTGAGTAAAATAAGGGGTATGAACTTGATCCTTGCTATATATATATATATATATATATATATATATATATATATATATATATATATATACACACGATAAGGATCAAGAGCATCCACCTTAAAGAGCAATAAGGCCTTAAAGAACATTCTTTTATCAAAATAACGTAGTTTTGGAGGGACGCGGTGGCATTTTTGTAAATACGCGATGACATTGTATTTACAAAAATACCACCGCGTCCCTCCAAAACTACGTTGTTTTGATAAAAGAATGCTCTTTAAGGCATTATTGCTCTTTAAGGTGGATGCTCTTGATCCTTACCGAATATATTTTTATATATATATATATATATATATATATATATACACGGTCCGGATCAAGTGCATACCCGTTATCTTACTCATCCGTGCTCACCCCCCTTTAGCGACAGACCCGGCGATGGTTCGATCATACAACTGTCGTCTATACTATTAGTGACGATATATGTTGTCCGTCACTAAAAGTATAGACGACGGTTGTATGATCGAAACCATCGTCGGGTCCATCGCTAAAGGGAAGTGAGCACGGATGAGTAAGATAAGGAGTATGCACGGGTGAGTAAGATAAGGAGTATGCACTTGATCCTTACTATATATATATATATATATTGCATGTTATAAGCTCACCCCTTATTTTATATATCATGTTTATTCTCTTTAGCGACGGACCGGACGACGGTTCGGTCTGTCGTTATATTATAGAATCGTAGTTTTAACTTTTAGCGACGGACAACCTATATCGACGGACCGTCGCTAAAAAAATATGCAAAGTATGTAAAATCAAAGGGTATGCGTTTGATCATTTTCGTGTGTGTGTAAATATATATATATACGGTCCGGATCTTAAGCTCACCCCTTATCTAACTCACCCGAGCTCACCCTCCATTTAGCGACGGACCCGACGACGGTTTGGTCATACAACCGTCGTCTATACTTTTAGCGACGGACAACATATAGTGTCGCTATAAGTATAGACGACGGTTGTATGATCGAACCGTCGTCGTGTCCGTCGCTAAAAGGGGGTGAGCTCGGGTGAGTTGAATAAGGGGTGAGCTTAAGATATATTCCCTATATATATATATATATATATATATATATATATATATATATATATATATATATATAGAGAGAGAGAGAGAGAGAGAGAGCAAAGATTAAGTGCATACCCCTTATCTTATTCACCCGTGCTCACCCTCCTTTAGCGACGGACCCGACGACGGTTTCGATCATACAACCGTCGTCTATATTTTTAGCGACAAACAACATATAGCGTCGCTAAAAGTATAAACAACGGTTGTATGACCGAACCGTCATCGGTTCCGTCGCTAAAAGGGGGTGAACACGGGTGAGTAAAATAAAGGGTATACACTTGATCCGGACCGTGTGTGTGTGTGTGTGTGTGTATATATATATATATATATATATATATATATATATTACAATTGCACTCCTCTAGAGTCGAGTGCATGCATTTATATTGTTGCTTCAATTCCAAACGAATAACTATAAGAAGATTGGTTGATAAAACTATACTTACAATTACAAAAAGAGTACTTCCTATATTACGACAAAAACATGTCATACTCTTAATTGCAAATAGATGCAAAAAAAATATAATATTTTGTAAATTGAACCAGATACATGCATGACTAATTAATTGATGTGTCTATTTTTAATTTTAAATATGAGAAAAAATAATTAATTTGTCTACTTATATCAAAAATCAACATTTCTGTCGCAAAATAATTTTTTTTCAAAGAAAAAATTTATAAATATTCCTCTTTATTAAGTAAAAAGAACTCCATGTATCCATATCCAATTTACGCCAATCGAAATAAAAAAGTAAGGCTATGTTATCCAACTTTATCTTAACGGGATCCGTCTATTCTTATTATAATTATTATCCTAAACATACTTACATAATTTGAGCTACTACATAGTATCAATATGTTTCTTTAAATTGAAGAATGTAGCTTTGTCATAGTTAAGTTTGGTTATAGAACAAGTATAAAATGACGTAATATTTGGTAATAAAATAGTAAAATTTCTGTAATATTATTAATAAAAAATGATAAATTCACAAAAATATCATTAATTAATGAATGTATTTATAGCCAAATTTAACTATGACAAGCTACATATTCTCTTTTATGGAAAAAAGTACTTTTTTTTTGTCACTTGTCATCTCAATCTAGCTAGAAGAAAATTATGTAGTGCTTCAAATCCATACATCGTGTAAAAGAATTTAATTAAGTGACATATTAGTGCATCAATTATTGCAAAATAGCATATAATTAATATACTATTACTGACTATTTATTTATTCTTCAAGGAACCTCTGCATGATATCATGCAAACATACTCTGCGCAATTTATGTGTATCACATGCAGCCGTACCTATCATAACGTGGTACTTTACTCCGTTGATAACGTGAGACTTTAGCTTCTTAATTCATTCCCTTTTTATATTTATTTAATAACCCAACATAAACTGAAAAAACTGTTTAATCTCAACCAAAAACCACACTATATAAATCACCGCCCTACTAGCTTCATGTTCCCCACCATTCATTTTCTCTCTCTAACTTTCTCTCTCTAAGAAAATGGCTAAGTTCATTATTTTTTGGACTATTTTCCTTTCTTTCATATCCTTATTATGTCCATCAAATGCAGCCTACAAAGTCAATGTGGTCCAATTCGGAGCAAAACCTGATGGCCAAACGGACTCAACGCAGTCATTTCTTAAGGCCTGGGCCGAAATATGCAGTTCGACTCAGGCCTCCACAATGTACGTCCCTCGGGGACGTTTCTTGGTCAAAGCTGTGGTGTTTAGAGGGCCATGCAAAAATAAAATCAGGGTTCAGATTGATGGCACCATTGTTGCTCCGGTGGATTATCGCGGCATGGGAAACTCTGGGAACTGGATTTTGTTCATTAAGGTCAATAGGGTTAGTGTTGTTGGTGGAACTCTTGATGCTAGAGGTGATGCCTTTTGGAATTGCCGGAGGGCAGGGAAGAATTGCCCAGTCGGAGCCAGGGTATGCATGCCTCACTATACTATATACTTCATATTTTAAATTAATACTCTTTCCGTTCCAAAATTATACATATATTTTAACTTCTTTTAAGTTAGTTCAAACTTCAAAATTGATTTAATTATTATACTCCCTCCATCCCAAATTATCTGCTGTTTTAACAAAAATAATTTGTCCCACAATATCTGCTTTTTTAAGATTTCAATGCATTTTTTCCATTTTTTTTCCAAATTTGCCCCTTTATCTTAATTGTTGATAATCATTACTCTCATTGATGTCTCTCCTCTTTTTTAAACTTCCACATTCATGTCTCTCTCTCTCTTTAATCAATAATTGTTTCTCTCTATCTCTCTCTTTAATTAATGTGTTGCTTTCTCTCTCTCTCTTCAATGTTTCTCTCTCTCCAATTAATTACTCCCTCCGTCCCAAATTATCTGCTGTTTTAGCAAAAAAAATTTGTCCCACAATATCTGCTTTTTTAAGATTTCAATGCATTTTTTTCATTTGTTTTCCAAATTTGCCCCTTTATCTTAATTGTTGATAATCATTACTCTCATTAATGTCTCTCCTCTTTTTTAAACATCCACATTCATGCCTCTCTCTCTTTAATTAATAATTGTTTCTCTCTATTTCTCTTCAATTAATGTGCTGCTTTCTCTCTCTCTCTTCAATGTTTCTCTCTCTCTCCAATTAATTAGTTGCTTTTTCTTTCTCGTCAATTAATAAAAAAGTCAGCACAAAGGGTATTTTAGTATTTTTATTATACATATTGGTATCTGTGTGAAACTCTAGAACAGCAGATAATTTGGGACGGAGGGAGTAGTTGCTTTTTCTTTCTCTTCAATTAATAAAAAAGTCAGCACAAAGGGTATTTTAGTATTTTTATTATACATATTGGTATCTGTGTGAAACTCTAGAACAGCAGATAATTTGGGACGGAGGGAGTAATATTTTCATATAATTAGCAGAAGATTTGCTATATTTTATGTTAGGTATATATGATTTCACAAGTGTATTATAGTTTGGCATTATTATTTAATGCCACAATTAGGTTATGCCAAGATAACGTGCATGCATGGGACAGGCTGATTTTTTTTTGATCATGGGGGATATAACTTTGAATATATCCATTGAAACTAAAAATCAATTATTTTTTCTAATGAATATTTGAATATGCTTGAACATAAAAAGTGTGCTTAAATTTGCAGTCAATAACATTCAATTGGGCAAATGACATCACAATTAGCGGCTTAACATCGATCAACAGTCAGTTAGCGCACATTGTTATCAACGGCTGCAACAATGTCATGGTTCGCAATGTCAAACTTAATGCTCCGGACCAGAGTCCCAACACTGATGGAATTCATGTGCAAAGCTCTACCGGCGTTACCATCACCGGTAGTACCATCAAAACTGGAGATGACTGCATATCCATCGGTCCCGGAACTAAAAATTTGTGGATGGAGGGCATACAATGTGGCCCTGGACATGGTGTCAGGTACTAATATTTTCTTCTTCTCATCTTCTTCACGAAAATATTAATTTAGAAAAAAAAATAATGTAAAATTTACCCTATAAATTGTTATGTTATGTTTATTATGCCTTATGACCTCCTTGGCACCCAAAAAAAAATTATGATTATATATAGAAATTTTGGACTAGGATTCTCTACACTATACATTAATTTTATCTAATTTTTTTAATATAATTATTTACGATAAATTTTATTATGTTACTAATTGTAATATTTGTAATGTCTAACTGTTTATTGAGAAAAATTGGGTAAAATGCATAATGGATAAGATCCTAATTTTAAAACTCCGGTCTACTTTGAACGGCTAAATATACCAGAAGGGTTGATTTTAATAATTAGAAAAACTGATTGACGCGACAAACTGGAGGTTAAATTTATGCATTTTAGTCGATAAAAAATGAGTAGTAATGTTGCATATTCTTTATTTTACGTATCATGCTTATCTCCTTTAATAATAAACCGGACGATGATTTAGTCCGTCGCTATAGAACAGATAAACGATTTATATATTATGACGATAGTTTGATGCGTCACTAAAAATCTAAGACGACAATTCTGATATACGCGACGGATCGAACCGTCGTCCGGTCCGTCGTTAAAGGTGATGAGCAGATATGTTAAATAAATGGGTATTCATTTGATACTCTCCGTGTGTGTATATATATATATATATATATATATATATATATATATATATATATATATATATATATATATATATATATATATATATATATACGGGAAGCTTCAAGAGCATAATTCTTAAATAGCATAATGCCTTAAATAGCATAATTTCATCAATACGACGTAGTTTTGTAAACAAGCGGTGACATTTTTGTAAATACCATACCACCGCGTATTTAATGATCATTTTAATTTGCTTCAAATTGATCGACAGCATTGGGAGTCTGGGAAAGGATCTCAATGAAGACGGCGTTCAGAATATCACCTTAATAAACTCGGCTTTTACCGGATCCGACAACGGTCTACGCATAAAAGCATGGGCTAGGCCAAGCAATTCTTTCGTCAGGAACATTTTATATCAAAATATTGTGATGAGAAATGTTAAGAACCCAATTATTATTGACCAAAACTACTGCCCCAACAATGAGGGTTGCCCTCGTCAGGTAAATAACATCTTTTTTCTATATTGGACAACATCATTTTTGCTCTGTTCCGAACTAAGATCCTCCCTATTACACTTTTTAACTAAATTCCTTTACACATATTTGGTTACGGAGGGACCCTAGTCCGAAGGATTCCCTCGATTAGACCTTTCAGTACTCAAATTAATTATTATTCCTTTTTGAAAATTGGCAGACTTCTGGTGTGAAGATAAGTGGAGTAACATACAAAAATGTTGAGGGCACATCAGCAACACAAATTGCGGTGGAATTCGATTGCAGCCCTAGTCATCCATGCAGTGGGATCAAATTGCAAGACGTAAAACTCAGTTATTTAAACAGAGATGCACAATCCATGTGTAAAAACATTGGTGGAACCACTAGCGGAGTTAGTATGCCAAACAGTTGCTTAAAGTGATCGTACTCAATTGTTTAAAGTGGTTTTGACTTATGCCAGAGATGGTATTTTCTGTGAAGATTTGTAAATTTGCTTCCATTTGATGTACATTGATTGGCAAGAGTCAAATATATAAATGATTTTGTATTCCCGGTTATATATCAATCAATTAACCTATAAAGTGAATAATAAACTTCTCCTTAATTTGAGTTTGAGAATAATAATAATAATAATATAAAATATGAAGATGTATTTCCCACATCTCCTTTAGTTTATACTAATATTCCCTACTTGTGTAATTAAAAAAAATATTTAAATAATTTTTGAAAAAATGAATGAAAAAAATATTGGAGATAAAATAAGGATTGATAAGAAGTGGAAAAAATTAAAAAAAAAAAGAGAGGAAGTTATTGAGTTTTAAGATAACTGTTTTTATTTTTTCAAAGGGTAAATTTGGAAATAAATAAGATTTTACAAAATTATTTACACCAAAAAGTGAATATTTTTTTCCTCCCACTTTAGTAATAGAGATTCATACAAGAACATTGAACATTTGCAAGCCTTGCTGCATATTGTATGCATTGGTTTTTAAATTACACTTCATATATATATTGTTATCTGTAATATATAGTATTATTTAATAATGCAAATAAATATAATAATAATAAATTATGCAGAACATAAATAACTTGTAAAAATGATGAATATAAATCCGAGTCCTTTGAATTCACAAAGTCTCCTTAAAGCAAATTTATTCCCTCACAGATGCTAAGGGTTAATTTGAATAACTGCTTCCCAAGATAAAACGGATTTCAATTCTTAATTAGTAGCATTGCAAAATTAAGAATTCAACGAACCAAAATTTATGTTATGTACTTGAAACTATATGAACATGAATGATGCATGCATGAGAACTTACTGTAAAAATTAATGCAGAAACGGAACGGGAAAAATCCACTGCAGAACGGGAACTGTAGAACAGAACGGGATTATGCAGAAGTGAACGGGACGGGACGGAAAGGAACATAACGGGATTATCTGCAGAACGGGACGGGAAAAACTGCAGAACGGAAAATCTAGAACGAGTTTTTTCAGAACGGGACGGGACAGAAAAATTTTCTAGAAATGGAAGGGGAAGGGAAATTTTTGTATATTTGAAATGCTTTCCCCACACCATTTATTTATAGAAAAAGTTTACATGTAACCGTCGTCAAAACGACGTAGTTTCACAAACCCGCCCGTCACGACCCGACCCGAGTCCACGACCCGACCCGAGTCAATTTTCTCATTCAAATCCCATTTCCAACATATATATATATATATATATATATATATATATATATATATATATATATATATTTCATAATAAGAGTTATTTCTTAAAATAAAGAAAATAAAATATAAAAAATAAATTAAGTAACATTTTATTTCACTATAGTATAACTAACACAATGTTCTCAAATTTACTATGAAAATTTCATTATAATGTTATCATTATAATTAAACTAAACACTAAAAAATAATTTATGAGTTAACATGGTATAAGAATATATTGCTACAAATTAATTTACAAATTTTCCAAATGCAACTTCTTCTTTTTTGTGAAACAGGAGACTAAAAACTAAGGTCGATTTTTATGCATGATATAGTAGTATTAAAGTTGCCTCAAATTATAATCTATAAGATGCTGAAATTAATATATCTAATTATTTGTTACATGATATAGTTTCAGATTTTAATAAAAATAAAAAAATAGAAAGATTTGATGATTCAGCGCGATTATCCTAACCATATTAATTCTGACATGATATAGAATTACAGATAGAGACAGCACATAAATGAATAAATTTATTTAAAAAATTGCTTCAACACTAACTACAACATAAATAGATCATGTGATAGCAAAATATAATTAACCTTCAAAACCTTTCATCGTGTAACGGTGAGCCATTTGTCCGAAGGTAACTAACCACCTTGGTGCACAAGTACAAATTGGAATTCCACCATTGATTCAGTTATTATAAAATTAATTTTATGATAAATTAATTAATTAATTAATGTATTATTGACACTTTTACATACTAACCGCTCTCCACTTTTACATAAAAATAAATTATATACGAATGGTCTGTAAATTAGAGTTTTACAGCAGAGGCAGAACCAATGGGGTCTAGGGGGTCATATGACTTTCACTCTGTAATATCCGGGGGTTATTTGTTTTTTTTTTTCTTTCCTTTTTCTTTTATGTATTTTCTTTTCTCCTTTGTTTTTCTATTGATTTTACTTTATCATTAAAGTGGGGCAAAAAAAGTGGTATTAAAAATAAAAAGCCAAAGAAATAAAATATTTTTTTTGAATCCCACTATAGTGACCATAAGTGCACCATAGTTCTGTCCTATTAAGATTAATAAATCTCGCTTCTATTTTATTTTTTTGTTGTTGGAATTCCTTCTTTCAAGCTAATTAATCACATGAAACACAATATAAGGTTTTGAATATATAATATTATAATTTATCTATAAAAGTAGCTAATCTGTTGACTAAAAACTTCAAAATCTGATTAATAATCCCATAGTTTGGGGAAATTAATATATATATATATATATATATATATATATTTAAAGCTATTAGACTCACAACTCAAAGGTTGATAATAGTTGGAATAGGATATTGTGAAATACTATAATTGGCCAAAATGAATTTGAAAGAAACACTCTAAAACTCATGATACGTAGAGAATTTAGGGGAAAAAAAGAATTTGAAATTTATTGATATATTTTGTATTTACTCCCTCTGTCCCAAATTAACTGCTCAATTTTGATTTTTTTAAGTCAAATTGACTATTCTTAGAATTAATAATTAAGCATATATAAATATATTTCTAAAATTATAAAAATTAAGATTAGTAATAAATTGTATATACTTTCTTTTGGTTATAATCTCTTCACCTATATTTTAGCAAAAATAATAAAAAGATTAGTTTTAAAAATGGTCAATTTGACTTTAAAAAGTCAAAACTGAGCAATTAATTTGGGACGGAGGGAGTATTATTTATCATGATAAAATTGTTTAAGTAATCATATTAACTTTCAAATCTCTTGATTTTTTCTTAAATTCCCGACATAGCAGTGTTATTGGAGGGTGTAAAATTTTAATTTTATCAGTCATCCGTATATAATTAATTCTCTTTAAACATGTAACATAATATTATGATTTTAAAATTATTTTTTTCTTCAATAATATCTCAAAGATATAATACAGAATACGACAAATAACAATTTATGACTAGTCAATCATAAAGAAAAAATTATTTTGAGAAACGTATATTTTTACCATGTGAGGCCTTAATTTATCTTCCTACATAAGTAAATAGAAAATTGGACCATATATACTTCTCTAGGGGAATATTTGTTGAGCAACTCATTTCGGCAGCTGATAACTAACTTGCTGGTAAACCAGATTATAACTAATTACTCCCTATGTTGTCTAAAAGTACATATTAACAAAAATAAAAATAAAAGAGAGTAAAAAAAGTTTAACTTTATTTTTAGTTACCCCACAAGATTATATAAAGTGATGAATATTTTTATTTTTATAAATTAATGAACCCTATTAAATGACATATTTACCCTTTATTTTATGTATTTTATCTTATTTTTTTGAAAATAAAAAAATTTATACATTTAATCATCTTTAATTTTGGCAACGGTGGGAATAATTATTATCTAAGCTAGCTAGGTAGAGAACCGGCGAACAAGCCGCCTGTTTATGCTCCGGTGTAGCTCCATGTGTCACGTGCTTGCTATTTTGGGAGTGTGAAACCAACCGCTGATATCCTATCATGCAAATACATGCATGTACGACTGTAAGTACTAGTCTCTACAACCAGTCTTAATTCTACGTTGACAAGAAATAAAAATTTTAATTAGTAAATATACGTCTCTAGTTCCATGTTCATGCATTTGCATCATCTCAACTCTCTACTACCTGTTGGTTTATGATTTAATATAATGAATTTTATTTAAATGATTTTTATTTTTGTATTTAATTGAGGTTTAAATTATAATAAAAAGAGTCTACAATTTTAGTTGGGATTGAATGTGAATTAGGCCACTAGATAGAGGATAGGGGCTGAACCACGTAAAAATCTTGGTGTGATTTTTTACTTCTATTTATCTCTTTAACTGTCATTCACGTTCTGCACAGTTTTGTTCATCACGCTACTTGGAGTTATACTATCCAGACACTAAAACAGACAGGTCTAACTGTCTGATAATAATAAACGAAGAATATAAGCTAAAGAAGACATTAAATCAGACAGGCGTAGCTGTCTGATTTAAACCAGTTATATAAAATTTCTAAAAGATTTCACCGTTTATCACGTTTAGCTTCAACACCTATTCACCCCTCTCTAAGTGTGTACATACACAAAATTACATTTGGTATCAGAGCTTGGCTCTACTAATATTGATCGTTGCAGGCCGTAGGGGAAGATCTTATGGCACACCTAAACTTTCAAGAAGGTCAGTCCACAAGTAGGCCACCGCTGTTGTTCGGAAGTGAAAACTTCAACTTTTAAAAGTTTAGAATGAAGATTTTTCTTAAAAGAGACCATGAGAATGATTGGTTGTTGAAAATGGGCATGTCATTCCTAGACATGACGATGGCAAACCAAAGGCTCTCAAAGAGATGGATGCAAACGAAAGCTATATGTTTTCCTATAACTCAAGAGCCATGAATACCTTGCTAAGCGGAATGGTCCAAGTTGAAATTGATAAAGTATCATCGTGCAACACAGCAAAAGAAATGTGGGACACTGTCTTGATGAGTCATGAAGGTACTTCAAAAGTGAAAGAGGTGAAGTTAAGTATGTTAATGTAAAACTACGAGCTATTCAAGTTAGAAAAGGATGAAACAATTAATGAAGCTCAAGGGAGATTTCTCACTCTAATGAACTCTCTAAGTATGCTTGGACGAAAAATTGATCAGAGAGAAATTAATAGAAAGCTGCTAAGAGTCTTGCCCAAACGGTTTGCACCGAAAGTCACAACTCTCTAAGACTCGCCAACAATTAGTACCGTGGAAATTCTTACCTTGTTTGGAGAGCTTGAAGAATTTGAAAATCAACTCAAGAGGTATGATGAAGAAGATGAAGCACAAATAAAGAAGACATCGGCACTTCAAGTCAAGAGCAACAATGAAAGTGATCATGATGATTTTGATGAAGAAATTGAAATGCTCTCAAGAAAACTCGAGAGACTAGTTCAAAGGAAGAAACAAAGGAAAATTCAAAAAGGTAGCTCAGCTCCAGTGAGTAAGTCCAAAACAAAACAAGATGAAGAAACTGTCCAACTCTTTTCATGGGACTAGAAGATAATGATCAACTTGTGGTAACAAATTTTGATGAATCTTTTGAAATATCTATGCCTGATTATATTGCTTTACAAAATGAAAATCAACAGCTCAAAAAGAAAATTGCCTATTTTAAGAATTGTGTAAATGAGCTAATGAATGAAGTTAAGTCGCTTATTAAAGAGAGAAAAGAAAATGAATATCTTAAAAATGAAAATGGAGTTTAAAAAGAAAATTTAAATAAGAGAGATGCATGCATAGATGCTTTTAATGATGGAAAAATGATGAATGTGCAACATGATGATAGTGTAACAAATGCAAAAATAACATATTTAAAAAATGATATTGCTAAATTTGTGCAAGGAGAAGAGAACCTAAATGTTTAGTTAGGGGCACAAAGGTCTAGTCTTGATAAACAAGGAATTGGGTATAATTCTATTAAAAATGTGAAAAATATTACTAATAATAATATTAAAATGGTTAATAAGAAACCAATGCATAAACCACTTTATTTTTAACCGTTTGTTACATGTAAAAAATGTGGTTTTAAAGGTTATTTTGATTCTAATTGTAATAAAATTAGAATAAAACAAATTTGGATAAAGAAATGTGATTTATATGCTACTAACCCAAAAGGACCCAAGAAGATATGGGTACCAAAAATATAGAGACTACTTGTTTATTTTGTAGGTGTCTCAAGATCAAAAAGGAGATGAATGATTCTTTACACTGAGAGAGTAAGTTAACTATAAATTATTTGGCAAAATCTGTAAGTACCTCATGTCGTCGTTAAAATAGAGTTTTAATTAGATATATTATTATGAAAACTCTATGAATTTCGCATTACAAGGGTTCATAACATCACTCTTTCTAAAGTTTTTATGGTGCTAAATGTTTCATTATAAATACAAATGATAATCTTGATAAAAGGTTGAGAAGTATGTTCATATTTTATTTGATAATTTTGACCTTGATCTGTCAAAAGAAGAGGATGTAGACTTTGTAGGAAAATAGTTAAAGGATCTGGAATTTGGAAAGAAAACAGCTCAATCCAGACATCCTAAGCCGTTTGCATCAGAAGAAAAAACAGATAAACCATGAAAACATGCAGACACCTAAATCCAGACAGCTCGACCCGTCTGTTTTAGAAGGAAAATCAGATGAATATTCTGATGCAAAATCTGATATTCCAGAAAATGAATCAGATGAACAAATGACCAATGGAAGTCTTCCAAGAACAACCAGAACAGTGAAAAATTATCCTCCTAACCTGAGCTTTAAAGACCTCAACATTGGGATGACCAAAAGAAGTGCTATTGAAGAGATTTTTTATTCTGAAAATAAAAAATCTAAATCTACATTAAGGAGCACAACTATCAAGTTTTCTATTGGTTACAAAATGTTGTTATATGGGTAACAAATCACATAGGTATGATCGAATTGTTTAATTGATATATGTGATTTTGTTATAAACTTGATCTAATGATATTCTTTATCTTTGCACTTATTCTTTTAATGTTGGCAAAGGGGGAGAGATACTTGTGCTTAATGATTAATATGTGGTTTCTTTTTTGGTTTCTTTTTGATAATGATAAAGGGTGAGATATATATATATATATATATATATATATATATATATATATATATATATATATATATATATATATATATATTCGAATATGCAAATGATGGTAATTTAGAATTTGTTTCCTTAATATGCATAAATTAAGGGGGAGCCATATACTTAGGGAGAGCATAATAATTAAATGGAATTATGTATTATCATCATCAAAAAGGGGGAGAATGTTGGTTTATAATTTTAATGATGACAATATTACTGGGTTTTGTATTTAGTGTAATGGATTTTATTTAAATGATTTTATTGTTTGGGTTGATTTATTTATTATAAGTTAATTTCTTTGTTGGCCCAAATTTAATTAATAGTACATTGGTTGATAAAAAGATATTATATATATATATATATATATATATATATATATATATATATATCCTGTTTTGAATTAAAGTTAGATATGCTATTTGTTTAGGAGTCTTTTAAATGAATCTATTTTGACTTAGTAATCCTGTTAGACTCTCATTTATTTTAGATATCATAATTTGAGTGGGACTTCACATCTTGTAAACTAATATTTTATATCCATTGGACTCTTTTATATTTATGATAGTTGATTTGATGAATATATATATATATATATATATATATATATATATATATATATATATATATGTTGGTCAAATATAGTTGCTAAAATTATGAGATTTATCAATTATAGTTTAAGGCTCTATGTGACGCCCCCAAAATAGGTATACATCACCTATTCTGAATCGTCAGATACAAGGTACTGAATACAAATACAAACTAATTATACAACAGTCGTGTAAAATAAGACAAAACATAAATTGAAAGTTTTAATAAGAATATTGTCATCTAGACAATATCCACACTCAAAGGAGTCCTCATTATATTTATTGTCACACTATTTAACAAAATAGTGAGGACTACTAATACTATCATCTGGACCGTCACTCCGTTCCCCGACTAGTTCCGGCTACGTTCTCATTTCCTGAAGAGAACAGTGAAAGAAAGGGGTGAACTTAACTAGCCCAGTAAGAAATATTATGACTTAGATAATGCAGAATAAATTATCATTAGTCTTCAATAATGTTAAACTGATAAAATATAATAGACATCAAGTTTAACTGTAGCGGAATAAGCAATCCATTAGAAGAGTCAAGTAGAGCATGATATCTACTATCTTCTATGATTTAAAATGTTTTCATCAATTTTTATCGCTGAGACTCAGCTTAATAGATAAACCACATCATTGAGTCATCCCTGCTTTACGGGCCAAGGATATTCATTAAATTATTACTGGTCATGACTATACCGAATAATCCCGGGTCATAATCATACCAAAAACTGTCCGTCAATACACTACAGGCCACTGAGGACTTTTACCACATCATTTATAACATTACAGGTCATGATTATACCGAATAATCCCTGGTCATAATCATACCAAGTCCATCTATGCACGTAAGCCAAAGACGAATTTCATCACCATATAAGCATGAGGATGATCACAATGACATAATAATTCAATAAAACAAGTTCAAGAATAAATTTTAAAGATTTATAATTTAATTTATCGTGAACTCAATAATGTCCAAATTGTCAACATGATACTGCTTTGTGGAGTAAAATTCAAGAATGTTCAGAAGAATATTTCCATGAAAAGACACTGGATGAAGCGCAAATATCAAGAATATTCCACTAATTTCATGGAGTATAGAAGTCAAAGCTTTAACCAAATGAGTATCATAGAATATATGAAACTGCAACGAATTTTCACCCGTCATGCAGTAATCCACGTAGACAGATAATTTCCACAATTTAATAAGAAAGGAATACGAAGGGTCATTCACCATGCATGTGGTAATCCACATAGACAGGTTATTCCAACAGAATAATAAAGAATGGAATAACAGAAGAATTCACCATGCATATGATAGACCGCACAGACAGGTTATTCCAACAGAATAATAAATAATGGAACCAGGTCATGCGTAAACGCACAGACAAGATATTCCAACAGAATAATAGAGAATGGAATAACAAAAGACTTCACCAGGCATGTGATAGACCGCACAAACAGGTTATTCTAACAGAATAATAAATAATGGAACCAGGTCATGCGTAATACGTACAGACAGTATATTTTAACAGAATAATAAAGAATGGAATAACAGAAGAATTTCACCATGTATGCGGTACTTCGCATATACAGGTTATTCCAACAGAATAATAAGGAATGAAATAATAAAAAAATTTCACCATGTATGAGGTACTTCGCATATACAGGTTATTCTAACATAATAATAAAGAATCCAATAAGAGAAGAATTTCACCATGTATGCGGTACTTCGCATATACAGGTTATTCCAACAGAATAATAAAGAATGGAATAACAGAAGTTCTCTTTATGAATACGAAAGAAATAATACCCCTTACCTTATAAAGAAGAGTACTCCGACGGGTAGGGCGGGGATATACTTGAAGAAAACTTGCACTACGCTCAAAGCTTCTTAAAACTCTAAAGAAATACGCTCAAGATTATAGAAGAGAATTCTCTGAATTTCGGGTGTGATTTTAATTCTAACTAAGCATCCTATTTATAGGAAAATAGAAAGGATACTATGCAATAAAATATAATATATATATATATATATATTATTTAAAATCTAATAAAACAATTAACTTTATAAAAGTATTTTGTTTTATAAAAAAAGATTTTACTATACAAACACTATGCAGGTACTATGCATAATAAAATATATTATATTCTAATTATTTTCTAATAAAACAAATAACTTTATAAAAGTATTCTGTTTTATATAAAAAGATTTTACTATGCAAACACTATGCAGGTACTATGCAAATACTATGCATAATAAAATATATTATATTCTAATTATTGTCTAATAAAACAAATAACTTTATAAAAGTATTCTGTTTTATATAAAAAAAATTTCTGTTTTATTATATTAAAAATACTAATAAAACAAATTTATATATATATATATATATAAACTTCCGTGACTTCATAAAAAGACACCTCAATATATTTAACAACATTTATCATCATTATTATAATTCACAATATTAATCGACCAGGTCGTTCCTAGGAAAAAAGGGGCTTTTCAATAAGGATTTCTCCCTATTGGCGCGCAATTAGGTGACCAAACCTCTCCTTGGCAGAACTTCTAGACATCATTAATATTGCAAATAATAATATTAAAAACTTTGTTATCTCAATTATTGATTTAATAATATATAAAGTATCGACAATAATTGAATCAAATAACGTGAGATACTATGCAACAATTACTGTAGCAATAATTGAACAAAACTGAGTGACTTTTCACGTAAGCATCAATAATCAATACCGTGTACTACTATGCAACCACGCGTATTACTGTACTTTTAACACCGGGTGTTTCAACAGTTAATGATAAAACTTCCGCCGTTATTTTCATAAAAATATTTTTGTCGTTTTCTCAATCCGACAATAATTCCGTTGTGGGGTCCACCAATGATTGTGCCGTCGTACGAATATTCCCTGTTAAAACGAATATTCCCCGACCAATCGAATATTATATAACAACTTGCATACTTTTCAAAATTTCTAAATATTACCCACAACTATAACATTATAAAATTTACTTCATAATATTCAAAAATAATATTTATTGAAAATTCATCTTTATTCATAAAAGTTGGGGTCTTACAACCTCCCCTTCTTATGAAATTTTGCCCTCGAAATTAGGGTACATACCTGGTATGTCGAAGAGGTAAGGATACTTTGATTTTATTTAAGATTCCAACTCCCAGGTCATTTTCTCAAAATCGTGGTTTCTCCACAAAACCTTGACTTGATGTATAACCTTGGAGCGTAGAATATGTTCCTTCTTATCCAAGATTTGAACAGGAATCTCTTCATACGTTAAATCTTCCGCTATTTCGTCCGGTTCTAACTCAATAATGTGGTTCGGGTCTTTCACATATTTACGTAACATGGATATATGAAAAATGTTATGAACACAAGACATACTTGGCGGTAAATCGAGTCTATAGGCCACAGTTCCTACTCGATCGAGGATTAAAAATGGGCCAATGAATCGAGGATTGAGTTTTTCTCTCTTTCCAAGTCTCGTAACTCCTTTCCATGGAGCAACATGTAATAACACATGATCTCCAATATCAAATTTCACGTCCTTTCGATGAAGATCAACATAACTCTTTTGTCGATCTTGTGAGGTTTTTATACGTTGTCGGATTGTTTGAATCTTTTCTGTAGTCATACGTACTAACTTCGGTCCTAATAATGTTGCTTCACCCACCTCACCCCAGCAAACTGGAGAACGACACTTTCTTCCATACAACGCTTCGAATTGAGCCATGCCAATACTTTCTTGATAGCTGTTGTTGTAGGAAAACTCCACCAACGGAAAGAAATTGTCCCAACTTCCCTTGAAGTCAAGGACACAGAGTCTTAATAAATCTTTAAGAGTTTGAATAGTCCTCTCTGATTGTCCGTCCGTCTGATGATGATATGCCGAACTAAATCGTAAATCCGTGCCCATATCTTTTTACAATCTAACCCAAAATCTTGAAGTGAATCTTGAGTCTCGATCAAAAACTATGGATACTGGCATACCATGCAGTCTTAAAATCTCATTTATGTACATACAAGCAAGATGTTCAAGTGTATAAGTTTCTCGTATTGGTAAGAAGTGAGCAGACTTGGTCAATTTATCAACAATAACCCAAATTGCATCTATGCCTTGAGAAACCTTGGGAAGACCAGTAACGAAATCCATGGTAATGTGCTCCCACTTCCATTCTGGAATTTCAAGTGGTTACAATGGACCTTTTCGCACTTGATGCTCTGCCTTGACTCGTTGACAAGTTAGACACCTTGAGATAAACAACGCTATCTCTCTCTTCATATTGCTCCACCAAAATGTGTGACGAAGATCATGATACATTTTGGTACTCCCAAGATGGATTACAAACGGTGTGTTGTGCGCCTCCATCATGATTTTATACTTTAAATCAGGGTCATTAGGAACATAAAATCTGGAGTTGACTCGAAGTATTCCTTCTTCATCGATTCTTGCTTCTGGCATAACACCTTCTTGTACTTTCTTCCTCATACGCATCAGCTCCAGGTCTGTAGCATGAGCAGCTTTTACTTCATTGATTAAAGTCGGTTCTACTCATATTTTCACCATCATCACGTGGGTCCCTGGAGTCTTTATCTCTATCTTCATCCTTTGCAAGTCATACAAAATGGGTCTCTGTGTTGACAATATCGCACTCGTACCCGCATATGATCTTCTACTCAATACGTCAGCTACCACGTTCGCTTTTCTAGGGTGGTATTGGATGGTATGATAACAATCTTTCAACAGTTCAAGCCAACGTGACTGTAGACTGTTGAGTTCCTTTTGAGTGAAGAAGTATTTGAGGCTTTTATGATCCGTAAAGATCTCCACTTTCTCCCCATACAAGTAATGCCTCAAAATTTTAAGTGCGAAGACAACAGCTGCCAACTCTAGATCATGAGTAGGATAATTCCTCTCATATTCTTTGAGTTGCCGAGAGGCATAGGCTATGACTTTCCTATGTTGCATGAGAGCATATCCTAACCCTTTGCCCGAAGCATCACTGTAGATGACAAATCCCTCCGAGCCAGATGGTATTGTCAGAACAGGCGCTGAAATGAGTCTTCTCTTGAGTTCTTGAAAACTCTTCTCACATTCTTCGCTCCAACCAAACTTTGTATCTTTCTGATTCAGCTGAGTTAATGGAGTAGCGATTCAAGAAAATCCTTCCACGAATCTCTGATAATAACCAACTAAACCGAGAAAGCTACGTACTTTGGTCATTGATTTAGGTTGCTCCCAGCTTTGAATTGCTTCAATCTTAGCTGGGTCTATAGATATTCCATGACTTGATACTACGTGCCCAAGGAATGCTACTTCCTCAAGCCAGAACTCGTATTTCTTTAACTTGGCATAAATCTTGTTTTCACGAAGCTTTTGGAGTATTAACCTCAAGTGTTGCTCATGATCTTAACGGCTTTTGGAATATATGAGAATGTCATCAATAAAGACGACCACAAAGTGATCCAAATATTCTTTGAATACTCGGTTCATCATATTCATGAAGGCAGCAGGAGCATTAGTTAATCCAAAGGACATGACTGGGAATTCATAATGCTCGTACCGAGTTCTGAAAGCTGTCTTTGGAATGTCATCAGTTCTAATCTTCAATTGGTGATATCCGGAACGAAGATCAATCTTTGAAAAAAATTTGGCGCCTTGCAACTGGTCAAACAGGTCATCAATGCGAAGCAATGGATATCTATTTTTGATAGTGACATGGTTCAACTTCCGATAATCAATACAAAGTCGCATACTCCCATCTTTCTTCTTCACGAATAGAATAGGAGCACCCCAAGAAGACGTACTAGGACGAATGAAATCGATGTCTAATAATTCCTGCAGTTGGGTCTTTAACTCCTGAAGTTCAATAGGAGCCATTCGATATGGGGCTTTGGAAATGGGTTTTGTACCGGGTTCAAAGTCGATACAAAATTCAATTTCACACTCTGGGGGTAGGCCAGGAAGTTCTTCCAGGAATACGTCAGGAAATCCATTAACAATAGAAATATCATTCAAAACTGACGTATTTTTGTTTAGATCCGTGACATGAGCTAAGAAAGCTTGACATCCGTTTTTCAATAAATGAATAACTTTATGGCTTGAGATGACAGTGATGGATTTTAATGGTTTGGTTGCTTGAATTCGCAGAATAGGTTGGTTAGGAATATGAAAGCAAACAACTTTACGAAAATAATCAATTTTTGCATGATGAGTAGTTAACCAATCAATCCCTAGAATCACATCAAATGCAAGTATTTTCAAAGAAATAAGATCGACAGGTAACGTGCATTTACCGATTTGAATCAAATAAGACTTATAAACCGTGGATGTAATGAAGGTTTCTCCCAACGGAGTTTCAACAGATAATTCAAAGTCTAATTTCTCCGGAGTCAAATTTAAACGTTGAGCGCAAGTAGGAGAAATAAAGGAATAGGTAGAACCAGTATCAAATAAAGTATAAACTTCGATAGAGTTTATAATTAGCTTACCCGTGATCACCTCATTTGGATTCCTCACTTTTTGGGAGGTTACGACAAACGCTCTCCCTTGAACTACCAGTTTTGTCTTGTCTGGGGCACTCTTGGATGCCTCCATCCCATCTGGACTTGACTTTGGTGCACGACAAAATCAGCCTAAGTGACCTTCTTTTCCATAATTGTAACATGCTTTAGACTGCATCGTACTATTTGGACTTATGTGTCCTTCCTCTCCACATTTGTAACATAAGACCGGCGGTCGTTCTCCTTCCTTAACTGCGGGTGCTGGTGCTGACGTCTTTCCATCTTTGCTGAACCTTCTCTTCTTGAACTTTCCAATCCTATTGTCTTGGCCATGATTACCACCGAAGTGGTTATCATTTCTGGCATGTTGATTCCCTCCACGTTTGTTGTCACCGCTTCGATGATTGCTACCACTGGTATTATCGACTTGTCAGTTGCTTTCTCTTGGTTGGGTTGACTCATTATCGCGCTCCAATAACTGAGCCCTATTCACAACATCTGAATACAAACACAGTTTATGAGAGATAAGGTATTGACGTATCTCGGGTTTCAAACCTCTTAGAAATATCTGCGTCATTCTCTCCTCATTATCAACCAAGTGGGACGCAAACCAAGTCAACTGGGCAAACTTAGCTTCGTACTGCGCCACAGTCATATTGTTTTGCTTAAGCTTGATGACCTCCACCTCCTTCATGTGATGAATACTTTCAGAAAAGTACTTATCTTTGAACAATTCTTGGAACTTCTCCAAAGACATTTTTAGTGCGGCAGGTTGAGTACGCTTGTGACGCCCCCTAAAATAGGTATACATCATCCATCTTGAGTCGCCAAATACATGGTACAAAATTCAAATACAACTTAATTATACAACAGTCGTGTAAAATACAACAAAACATACACTGTGAGTTTTAATACAAATATTGTCATCTAGACAATATCCACACTCAATTGAGTCCTCATTACAATTACTATCACACTATTTAACAGAATAGTGAGGACTACTAATGCTATCATCTGGACTGTCAATCCGTTCCCCGACTCGTCCCAGCTATATTCTCATTTCCTGAAGAGAACAGTGAAGGAAATGGTGAGCTCAACTAGCCCAATAAGAAATATTATGACTAAAATACTGCTGAATAAATTGTCATTAGTCTTCAACAATGTTAAACTGATAAAATACAATAGACATCAAGTTTAACTGCAGCGGAACAAGCAATCCATTAAAAGAGTCAAGTAGAGAATAAAATCTACTATCTTTTATGATTTAAAAAGGTTTTTCATCACTTTTATCGCTGAGACTTAGCTTAATAAATAATCCACATCATCCCTGCACTACGACCAAGGATATTCATTAGTATCACGACCACAAATTATCCATGCACTATGGGCCAAGGATATTCGTGTATTCATCAACGGTCCTGATCATGCCATAAAATAATTCATCTTTGCACCCTGGGCCGAAGAAAATCCATAGCCATAATCATACCAAAAACTGTCCATCAATTCACTACGGGCCAATGAGGACTTTTTACACATCATTTATAACGTTACGGTCATGATTATACCGAATAATCCCTGGTCATAATCATACCAAGTCCATCTATGCACTACATGCCACAAATGACTTTCAACATAATATAAACATGAGGATAATGACAATGACATAATAATTCAATAAAACAAGTTCAAGAATTAATTTATCCAGGAACTAATTACGTCCTAATTGTCAACATGATACTTCTTGTAGAGTAAAATTCAAGAATGCTCAGAAGAATATTTACATGAAAAGATACTGGATGAAGCGCAAATATCAAGGATAATCCACTAATTTCATGGAGTATAGAAGTCAAAACTTTAACTAATTGAGTATAATAAAGAATGGAATAACAAAAGAAATCACCAGGCATGCGATAGACCGCACAGACAGGTTATTCCAACAGAATAATAAATAACAGAACCAGGTCATGCGTAAACGCACAGACAAGATATTCTAACAGAATAATAAATAACGAAACCAGGTCAGGCAAAATTCGCACCGACAGGATGTTCCAACAGAATAATAAATAACGGAACCAGGTCATGTGTAAACGAACAGACAGGATATTTCGATAGACTAATAAAGAATGGAATAACAACAGAATTCACCATGCATGCGATAGACCGCACAGATAGGTTATTTCAACAGAATAATAAATAATGGAACCAGGTCATGCGTAAACGCACAGACAGGATATTCCGACAGAATAATAAAGAATGGAATAATAAAAGAATTTCACCATGTATACGATACTTCGCATATACAGGTTATTCCAACATAATAATAAAGAATGGAATAACAGAAAAATTTCACCATGTATGAGGTACTTTGCATATACAGGTTATTCCAACTGAATAATAAGGAATGTAATAACAGAAGAATTTCACCAAGTATAGGGTAGTCCCCGTATACAGGTTATTCCAAATATAATAAAGAATGGAATAACAGAAGTTCTCTTCATGAATACGAAATAAATAATACCCTTACGAGTACCATAAATAATATCCCTTACCTTATAAAGAAGAGTACTCTGACAGGTAGGGCGGGGATATACTTGAAGAAACTTTCACTATGCTAAAAAATTTCTTAAACAGAAAATACGCTCAAGATTATAGAAGAAGAATTCTCTACAGTTTCTTTCTCCAGAGTTTCAGTGAATTCGTAATAAATAATGAAAGAAAGAGCTTCTATTTATAGAAGAATGGATTGAATAGTAACTAATTCATGAACGATCAAGATTGATTCATTTTTAAACGGACGGTCCAGATTGATTTAATAAAATATTCTAATAAAATAAAATCTTTTTAAATAAAATATAATATATTCTATTTATAATATAATAAAATGAATAACTTTATAAAAGTATTCTGTTTTATATAAAAAGAATTTACTATACAAACATTATGCATGCACTATGCAAATACTATGCATAATAAAATATAATATATTCTAATTATTGCCTAATAAAACAAATAACTTTTTAAAAGTATTCTGTTTTATATAAAAAGATTTTACTATGCAAAATACTATGCATAATAAAAAATAATATATTCTAATTATTGCCTAAAAACAAATAACTTTATAAAAGTATTATGTTTTATATAAAAAGTTTTTCTGTTTTATTACATTAATAATACTAATAAAACAAACTTCATCATCATTATTATAATTCACATTATTAATTGACCAGGTCGTTCCCTGGAAAGAGTGGGCTTTCCAATAAGGATTTCTCCCTATTGGCGCGTAATTAGGTGACCAAACCTCTTATTGGCAGAACTTCTAGACATCGTTAATATTGCAAATAATAATATTAATAACTCTATCATCTCAATTATTGATTTAATAATATATAAAATATCGACAATAATTGAATCAAATAACGTGAGATACTATGCAACAATTACTGAAGCAATAATTGAACAAAACTGAGTGACTTCTCACGTAAGCATCAATAATCAATACCGTGTGCTACTATGCAACCACGCGTATTACTGTAATTTTACTATCGAGTAGTTCAACAGTATTAATAGTAAAACTTCCGCCGTTATTTTTATAAAAATATTTTTGTCATTTTCTCAATCCGACAATAATTCCGTTGTGGGGTCCACCAATGATTGTGTCGTCGTACGAATAATCCCCGACTCAAAGAATATTCCCCAACCAATCGGATATAATATAACAACTTGCATACTTTGCAAAATTTATAAATATTACCCACAACTATAACATTATATTAAATCCACACCATAACATTCAAATTTTTTTTTTGAGAAATTTAAATTTTTATTCGTAAAATTTGGGATTTTACAATCTCCCCTCCTTATGAAATTTCGCCCTCAAAATTTACGTACGTACCTGGTATGCTGAACAGATGAGGACACTTCGTCCGATTCTAACTCTTGAGGTATAACCTTTGAGTGTCGAATATGATCCTTCTTATCCACGATTTTAACAGGTACATCTTCATATGTTAATTTATCCGCTATCTCGTCCGATTCTAAATTAATAATGTGGTTCGGGTCGTCCACATATTTACGTAAGATCGATACGTTAAAAACGTTATGAACACGCGACATACTTGGCGGTAAAACGAGTCTATAAGCCACAATTCCTACTTAATCGAGGATTTTAAATGGACCAATTAAATCGAGGGTTGAGATTTCCTCTCTTCGTTGATTCTTGCTTCTAGAATAATGCCCTCTTGAACCTTCTTCTTCACATTCATCAGTTCTGAGTATGTAGCTTGAGCGGTTGTAACTTTATCGATTAAAGTCGATTCTAATCGTATATTCGTTATCTTCACGTGGGTTCGTATATTCACACTCATAAACGCATACGATCTTCTACTCAACGCGTCAGCTACTACATTCGCTTTTCCACAATGGTATTGAATGGTACGATCGTAATCTTCAACAACTCGATTCAACGTTTGTGGCGCATGTTACGTTTGTTTTGGGTGAAAAAAATATTTTAGGGTTTAAGAAATTGATTTTTTATTGGGGTCAATACAAAACTCGATTTCACGCTCTAGGGGTAGGCTAAGAAGTCTTCAAGAATACGTCAGGAAATTTATTAACAGTAGAAATATCATTCACAAATGTGACTCTCATCCAAGACTTGGATAGCACATCACATTGATACCTATCAACTTGCCACCGTTATTCACGACGTCCCCTACGGATAGTCTGGCTTCGGTACATTCCACACAAGGAAGTCAACAACGAAAGGATCGGGGCTCTTTACTTACGATTTGATATAATAGTGATTGACTTTAGTGGTTTGGTTGCTTGAATTAGCATAACAGGTTGGTTAGGAATATAAAAGCTAACAACCTTACGAAAAGCATGATGAGTAGTTAACCAATCGATTCCAAAAAAACACATCAAATGCAAGTATTTTCAAAGAGATAAGATCGACAAATAACGTGAAAATGTCAATTTGAATTAAACAAGATTTATAAATAGTTGAGGTAACAAAGGTTTCTCCCAACTGAGTTTCAACAGATAAATCAAAGTCTAACTTCTCCAAAGTTAAATTCAAACATTGAACACAACTAGGTGAAATGAAAGAGTGAGTAGAACCGGTATCTAACATGGTATAGACTTCGCAAGAATTTATGATTAACTTACCCGTGATAATTTTATTCAGGTTCCTCGTCACGAAAAAAAAATTCTCTCTCTTAAACTACCGGCTTTGGCTTGTCTGGGACATCCTTTGGTATCACCATCCAAGTTGGACTTGACTTCACCATACGACAAAATCGAGCTAGGTGACCTTCTCTTCCGCAATTAAAACATGCTTTGGATTGCTGCGTACAGTTTGGACGGATGTGTCCCTCCTGTCCGCATTTGAAATATACGACCGATGGTCGTTCTTCTTCCTTTGAAACGCGTGCTGGTGCTGCTGTCTTTCCATCATTATTGAACCTTCTCTTCTTAAAATTTTCACTTCTATTATCTTGGCCATGATTACCACCGAAGTGGTTACCATTCATGGCATGATAATTTCCCCCACGATGGTTATCATTGTTCCGGTGACCGTTGCCACCGATACGATTATTATCGTGTTATTGGTCGTTGCCTTTTGTTTATGTTGACTCATTATCGCGCTCCAATAACTGAGCCCTATTCACAACATCTGAATATAAACAAAGTTTATGAGAAATGAGGTATTGACGTATATTGTGTTTCAAACCTCTTAGAAATATTCGCGTCATTCGTTCCTCATTATCGACCAAATGGGATGCAAACCGAGACAACTCGACAAACTTAGCCTCGTACTATAACACTGTCATATTGTTTTGCTCCAGCTTGATGAACTCCACCTCCTTCATGTGACGAATACTTTTGGGAAAGTACTTGTCGTTGAACAACTCTTGGAACTTCTCCCAAGGCATCTTGAGTGCGTCAGTCTGGGTACGTTTTACAGATTCCCACCAGTAATCTGCCTCTTCACGCAACATAAAGGTGGCAAATGGAACATTTTTCTCCTCTCAGCATCCCAAGACATCAAATATCTTGGTGATCTACTTTAACTACGTCTTCGCCTTAAGTGGTTCTAACTTTCCCAAAAACTCCGGTGGTCCCAGCTCCTTGAACTTCTTAGCGGTGACCGACCGTGGGTTGCCATTTTTTCCACCTATAATTTGAACTGGAGTCTCTCTTACCTGTTGTTGCATGAATTGCATAAAGCCTCTGAACATTCCATCGTTCATCATTTGGTCAGTGTTGTTGTTTGCCTGAAGACTGTCGCCTTCCTGATGCACATTATCCTGATTATTGATATGTGTAGACTCAACGGTTTCCTGGGCTCCATTGTTATTCTCAATATTCACGGATGTCATTTTCAAATACTGCAACAAAACAAGGGTTAATTAACATATCACATATTATCCCTATACTCTGACCAACCAATTAAATACCAAATAAACTTAGGTAGGTCATACTAGCGAAGGAATTCCCCGTCTCTCCCCTCCTAGTTCTTGTCTCACATCTCAGCCAGGGATCATATCCCTAAGCTTTGATACCAACTGTGACGCCCCCAAAAAATAGGTATACTTCACCCATCTTGAATCTCCAAATAAATGGTACAAAATTCAAATACAACTTAATTATACAACAGTCGTGTAAAATACGACAAAACATACACTGTGAGTTTTAATACAAATATTGTCATCTAGACAATATCCACACTCAATTGAGTCCTCATTACAATTACTATCACACTATTTAACAGAATAGTGAGGACTACTAATGCTATCATCTGGACTGTCAATCCGTTCCCCGACTCGTCCCAGCTATATTCTCATTTCCTGAAGAGAACAGTGAAGGAAAGGGTGAGCTCAACTAGCCCAGTAAGAAATATTATGATGAACATAATGCAAAATAAATTATCATTAGTCTTCAACAATGTTAAACAGATAAAATACAATAGACATCAAGTTTAACTGCAGCGGAACAAGCAATCCATTAAAAGAGTCAAGTAGAGAATAAAATCTACTATCTTTTATTATTTAAAAAGGTTTTTCATCACTTTTATCGCTGAGACTCAGCTTAATAAATAATCCACATCATCCCTGCACTACGACCAAGGATATTCATTAGTATCACGACAGCAAATTATACATGCACTACGGGCCAAGGATATTCGTGTATTCATCAACGGTCCTGACCATGCCATAAAACAATTCATCTTTACACCCTTGGCTGAAGAGAATCCATAGCCATAATCATACCAAAAACTATCCATCAATGCACTACGGGCCAATGAGGACTTTTTCCACATTATTTGTAACATTACGGTCACGATTATACCGAATAATCCCTGGTCATAATCATACCAAGTCCATCTATGCACTACAGGTCACGGATAACTTTCAACATAATATAAAAACGAGGATGATTACAATGACATAATAATTCAATAAAACAAGTTCAAAAATTAATTTATCCAGGAACTAATAACGTCCAAATTGTCAACATGATACTTCTTTATAAAGTAAAATTCAAGAATGCTCAGAAGAATATTTCCATGAAAAGATATTGGATGAAGCGCAAATATCAAGGATATTCAACTAATTTCATGGAGTATAGAAGTCAAAACTTTAACCAACTGAGTATAATAAAGAATGGAATAACAAAAGAAATCACCAGGCATACGATAGACCACATAGACAGGTTATTCCAACAGAATAATAAATAACAGAACCAGGTCATGCGTAAACGCACAGACAAGATATTCCAACAGAATAATAAATAATGGAACCAGGCCATGCGTAAACACACAGATAGGATATTCCGAAAGAATAATAAAGAATGGAATAACAACAGAATTCACCATGCATGCGATATACCGCATAGACAGGTTATTCCAACAGAATAATAAATAATGGAACCAGGTCATGCGTAAACGCACAGACAGGATATTCCGACAGAATAATAAAGAATGGAATAATAGAAGAATTTCACCATGTATGCGGTACTTCGCATATACAGGTTATTCTAACATGATAATAAAGAATTGAATAACAGAAGAATTTCACCATGTATGCGGTACTTTGCATATACAGATTATTCCAACAGAATAATAAGGAATGGAATAACAGAAGAATTTCACCAAGTATAGGGTAGTCCCCGTATACTGGTTATTCCAAAAATAATAAATAACAGAATAACAGAAGTTCTCTTAATGAATACGAAAGAAATAATACCCTTACGAGTACCACAAATAATATCCCTTACCTTATAAAGAATAGTACTCCGACGGGTAGGGCGGGGATATACTTAAAGAAACTTGCACTATGCTCAAAACTTTCTTAAACAGAAAATACGCTCAAGATTATAGAAGAAGAATTCTCTACAGTTTTTCTCTCTAGAGTTTCAGTGAATTCATAAGAAATAATGAAGGAACAAGCTTCTATTTATAGAAGAATGGATTGAATAGTAACTAATTCATGAACGGTCCAGATTGATTCACTTTTAAACGGGTTATCCATATTGATTTAATAAAATATTCTAATAAAATAAAATCTTTTTAAATAAAATATAATATATTCTATTTATAATCTAATAAAACGAATAACTTTATAAAAGTATTCTGTTTTATATAAAAAGATTTTACTATACAAATACTATGCATAATAAAATATAATATATTCTAATTATTGCCTAATAAAACAAATAACTTTTTAAAAGTATTCTGTTTCATATAAAAAGATTTTAATATGCAAAATACTATGCATAATAAAATATAATATATTCTAATTATTGCCTAATAAAACAATTAACTTTATAAAAGTATTCGGTTTTATATAAAAAGCTTTTCTGTTTTATTACATTAATAATACTAATAAAACAAACTTCATCATCATTATTATAATTCAAGGATTTCCCTGGAAAGAGGGGGCTTTCCAATAAGGATTTCTCCCTATTGGTACGCAATTAGGTGACATAACCTCTCCTTGGCAGAACTTCTAGACATCGTTAATATTACAAATAATTATATTAATAACTCTGTCATCTAAATTATTGATTTAATAATATATAAAATATCGACAATAATTAAATCAAATAATGTGAGATACTATGCAACAATTACTGAAGCAATAATTGAACAAATCTGAGTGACTTCTCACGTAAGCATCATTAATCAATACCGTGTGCTACTATGCAACCACGCGTATTACTGTACTTTTACTACCGAGTAGTTCAACAGTATTAATGGTAAAACTTCCGTCGTTATTTTCGTAAAAATATTTTTGTCGTTTTCTCAATCCGACAATAATTCTGTTGTGGGGTCCACCAATGATTGTGCTGTCGTACGAATATTCCCCGACACAAAGAATATTCTCCGACCAATCGAATATAATATAACAACTTGCATACTTTGCAAAATTTATAAATATTACCAACAACTATAACATTAATTAAATCCACACCATAAAATTCAATTTTTTTTTTGAGAAATTTAAATTTTTATTTGTAAAATTTGGGATTTTACAACGCTTTACAGATTCCCACCAGTAATCTGCCTCTGCACGCAATATGAAGGTGGCAAAGGGAACCTTTTGTTCCTCGGAGCATCCCAAGATATAAAATATCTTGTTGATCTGCCGTATCCACGTTTCCTCCTTAAGTGGTTTTGGCTCTCTAAAAAACTCCGGTGGTCCCAGCCCCTTGAACTGCTTATCGGTGACCGTCTGAGAGTTGTCAGTGTTTCCACCTGCATTTTGGACAGGAGTCGCTCTCGCCTGATGTTGCATGAATTGCATCCTCTGAATATCCCATCGTTCACCATTTCATCGGTGTTATTATTTTCATAAGGATTATTGTCTTCCTGTTGCACATTACCCTGGGCATTGATCGTTGGTGACTCAACGGTCTCATGTGCTTCATTGCTTATCTCAACATTTTCGGATGCCATTTTCAAATACTGCCACAAAACAAGGGTTAATTAACATATCACATATTATCTCTATACTCTGACCGACAAATTAAATACCAAATAAACTTAGGTAGGTCATACTAGCGAAGGAATTCCCCGTCTCTCCCCTCCTAGTTCTTGTCTCACATCTCAGCCAGGGATCATATCCCTAAGCTTTGATGAATATATATATATATATATATATATATATATATATATATATATATATATATATATATATATATATATGTTGGTCAAATATAGTTGCTAAAATTATGAGATTTATTAATTATAGTTTAAGGCTCTATGTGACGCCCCCAAAATAGGTATACATCACCTATTCTGAGTTGCCAGATACAAGGTACTGAATACAAATGCAAACTAATTATACAACAGTCATGTAAAATAAGACAAAACATAAATTGAAAGTTTTAATAAGAATATTGTCATCTAGAAAATATCCACACTCAAAGGAGTCCTCAATATATTTATTGTCACATTATTTAACAGAATAATGAGGACTGCTAATACTATCATCTGGACCGTCACTCCGTTCCCCGACTAGTCCCGGCTACGTTCTCATTTCTTGAAGTGAACAGTGAAAGAAAGGTGTCAGCTCAACTAGCCCAGTAAGAAACATTATGACTAAGATAATGCAAAATAAATTATCATTAGTCTTCAATAATGTTAAACTGATAAAATACAATAGACATCAAGTTTAACTGCAGTGGAATAAGCAATCCATTAGAAGAGTCAAGTAGAGCATGATATCTACTATCTTCTATGATTTAAAATATTTTTATCAATTTTTATCTCTGAGACTCAGCTTAATAAATAAACCACATCATCGAGTCATCCCTGCTTTACGGGCCAAGGATATTCTTTAAATTATCAATAGTCATGACTATACTGAATAATCCCTGGTCATAATCATACCAAAAACATAATGATAAAGAATGGAATAAGAGAATAATTTCACCAAGTATAGGGTAGACCGCGTATACAGGTTATTCCAACAGAATAAAAAAAAATAGAATAACAGAAGTTCTCTTCATGAATACGAAAGAAATAATACCCCTTACCTTAGAACAACTGGATATAGGAGTAGTGAAGTAGCAGAATACTTTTCTTCTTTGTCTCTATAGTTTCTCTCTCTAGAGTTTCAGTGAATACTTAAGAAATAATGAAGTAATAAGCTTCTATTTATAGGAGAATGGACTGAATAATAACTAATTCCTGAACGGTCCACATTGATTTACTTTTAAACGGACGGTCCAGATTGGTTTACTATAAAATATTCTAATAAAACAAAATCTTTTAAATAAAATATAATATATTCTATTTATAATCTAATAAAACGAATAACTTTATAAAAGTATTCTGTTTTATATAAAAAGATTTTACTATATAAAACACTATGCATAATAGAATATAATATATTCTATTTATAGTATAATAAAATGAATAACTTTATAAAAGTATTCTGTTTTATAAAAAAAGCTTTTCTATTTTATTATATTAATAATACTAATAAAACTAAACTTCATCATCATTATTATAATTTACACTATTAATCGACCAGGTCGTTCTCAGGAAAAAGAGGGCTTTCCAATAAGGATTTCTCCGTATTGGCGTGCAATTAGGTGACCAAACCTCTCCTTGGCAGAACTTCTAGACATCGTTAATATTGCAAATAATAATATTAATAACTTCGTCGTCTCAATTATTGATTTAATAATATATAAAATATCGACAATAATTGAATCAATTAACGTGAGATACTATGCAATAATTTTTAAAGCAATAATTGAACAAAACTGAGTGACTTCTCATGTAAGCATCAATAATCAATACCGTGTGCTACTATGCAACCATGCGTATTCCTGTACTTTTAACATCGGGTGTTTCAACAATTAACGATAAAACTTCCGCCGTTATTTTCATAAAATATTTTTATCGTTTTCTCAATCCGACAATAATTCCGTTGTGGGGTCCACCAATGATTGTGTCGTCGTACGAATATTCCCTGTTAGAACGAATATTCCCAGACCAATCGAATATTATATAACAACTTGCGTACTTTGTAAAATTTATAACTATTACCCACACCTATAACATTATATCAAATTCATTCCATAATATTAATAAAATGATAATTATAGAAAATTCATCTTTATTCATAAAAGTTGGGGTCTTACAATCTCCCCTTCTTATGAAATTTCGCCCTCGAAATTAAAGTACGTACCGAGTAGTTCAACAGTTTTAACGGTAACACCTCCGCCGTTATTTTTATAGAAAGATAATTTTGTCATTTTCTAACTACGACAATACTTCCGTTGTGGGGTCCACCAATAATTGTGCGTCGTACGAATATTCCCCGACAAAAAGAATATTCCTCGACCAAACGAATATTTTATAACAACTTGCGTACTTTGCAAAATTTATAAATATTACCCACAACTATAACATTATATCAAATTTATTCCATAATATTCAAAAATAATAATTATAGAAAATTCATCTTTATTTATAAAAACTGGGGTCTTACAACCTCCCCTTCTTATGAAATTTCGCCCTCGAAATTAGGGTACGTACCTGGTATGTCGAAGAGGTAATGATACCTTGATTTCATTTCAGATTCTAACTCCTAAGTCATTTCCTCAACATCGTGGTTTCTTCACAAAACTTTGACTTGAGGTATAACTTTGGAGCGTAGAATATGTTCCTTCTTATCCAAGATTTGAACATGAACCTCTTCATACGTTAAATCTTTTGCTATTTTGTTCGGTTCTAACTCAATAATGTGGTTCAGGTCTTTCACATATTTACGTAGCATGGATATATGAAAAACGTTATGAACACGAAACATACTTGGCGGTAAAGCGATTCTATAGACTACAGTCCCTACTCGATCGAAGATTAAAAATGGGCCAATGAATCAAGGATTGAGCTTTTCTCTATTTCCAAATCTCGTAACTCCTTTCCATGGAGCAACACGTAACAACACATGATCTCCAATATCGAATTCCACGTCCTTTCGATGAAGACCAGCATAACTCTTTTGTCGGTCTTGTGAGGTTTTTATACGTTGTCGGATCGTTTGAATCTTTTCCGTAGTCATACGTACCAACTTCGGTCCCAACAACATTGTTTTACCCACCTCATCCCAGCATACTGAAGAACGACACTTTCATCCATACAATGCCTCGAATGGAGCTATGCCAATACTTGTTTGATAACTGTTATTGTAAGAAAACTCCACCAATGTTAAGAACTTGTCCCAACTTCCCTTGAAGTCAAGGACACAGAGTCTTAATAAATCATCAAGAGTTTGAATAGTCCTCTCTGATTGTCCGTCCATCTGAGGATGATATGCCGAACTAAATCGTAAATCCGTGCCCATAGTTTTTGCAAACTAACCCAAAATCTTGAAGTGAATCTTGGGTCTCGATCAGAAACTATGGATACTGGCATACCATGCAGTCTTACAATCTCGTTTATGTACATATGAGCAAGATGTTAAAGTGTATAAGTTTCTCGTATTGGTAAGAAATGAGCAGACTTGGTCAATCTATCAACAATGACCCAAATTGCATCTATACCTTGAGAAACCTTGGGAAGTCCAATAACAAAATCTATGGTAATGTGCTCCCACTTCAATTCTGGAATTTCAAGTGGTTGCAATGGACCTTTTGGTACTTTATGCTTTGCCTTGACTCGTTGACAAGTTAAACACCTTGAGTTAAACATCACTATCTCTCTCTTCATATTGCTCCACCAAAATGTATGTCGAAGATCATGATACATTTTGGAACTCCCAGGATGGATTGCAAACGGTGTGTTGTGCGCCTCCATCATGATTTTATACTTTAACTCAGGATCGTTAGGAACACAAAGTGTGGAGTTGACTCAAAGTATTCCTTCTTCATCGATTCTTTCTTTCGGCATATCACATTCTTGTACTTTCTTCCTCATATGCATCAGCTCCAGATCTGTAGCTTGAGCAGCTTTAACTTCATCGATTAAAGTTGGTTCTACTCGTATATTCACCATCATCACGTGGGTCCCTGGAGTCTTTATCTCTATTTCCATCCTTTGCAAGTCATACAAAATGGGTCTCTGTGTTGACAATATCGCACTCGTACCCGCATATGATATTCTACTCAATACGTCAACTACCACGTTTACTTTTCCAGGATGGTATTGGATGGTATGATCATAATCTTTCAACAGTTCAAGTCAACGTCACTGTAGCATGTTGATTTCCTTTTGAGTGAAGAAGTATTTGAGGCTTTTATGATCCGTAAAGATCTCCACTTTCTCCACATACAAGTAATGCCTCCAAATTTTAAGTGCGAAGACAATTGCTGCCAACTCTAGATCATGAGTAGGATAATTCCTCTCATATTCTTTGAGTTGTCGAGAGGCATAGGCTATGACTTTCCTATGTTGCATGAGAACACATCTTAACCCTTTGCCTGAAGCATCACGGTAGATGACAAATCCCTCCGAGCCAGATGGTATTGTCAGAATATGTGCTGGAATGAGTCTCTTCTTGAGTTCTTAAAAACTCTTATCACATTCCTCGTTCCAACCGAATTTTGTATCTTTCCAAGTCAGCTGAGTTAAGGGAGTGCGATTCGAGAAAACCCTTCTACGAATCTCCGATAATAACCAGCTATGCCGAGAAAGCTACGTACTTCGGTCACTAATTTAGGATGCTCCCAGCTTTGAATAGCTTTAATCATTGTCGGGTCAACAGTATTCCATGACTTGATACCACATGCCCAAGGAATGCTACTTCCTCAAGCCAGAACTTGCATTTCTTTAACTTGGCATAAAGCTTATATTCAATATGCTTTTAAAGTATCAGCCTCAAGTGTTGTTCATGATCTTCACGGCTTTTGGATTAAATAAGGATGTCATCAATAAAGACGACCACAAAGTGATCCAAATATTACTTGAATACTCGATTCATCATATCCATGAAGGCAGCAGGAGCATTAGTCAATCCAAAAGACATGACTAAGAATTTATAATGCTCGTACCAAGTTCTGAAAGTCGTCTTTGGAATGTCATCAGTTTTAATCTTCAATTGGTGATATCCGGAACGAAGATCAATCTTTGAAAAGAATTTGGCGCCTTACAACTGGTCAAACAGGTCATCAATATGTGGCAATGGGTACCTATTTTTGATGGTGACATGATTCAACTCCCGATAATCAATACAAAGTCGCATACTCCCGTCTTTCTTTTTCACGAATAGAACAGGAGCACCCCAAGGAGACGTACTAGGACGAATGAAACCGATGTCTAACAATTCCTACAGTTGGGTCTTTAACTCCTGAAGTTCAATAGGAGCCATTAGATATAGGAATTTAGAAATAGGTTTTGTACCAGGTTCAAGGTCGATACAAAATTCAATTTCAAGTTCTGGGGGTAGGCAAGGAAGTTCTTCAGGGAATACGCCAGGAAATTCATTAACAATAGAAATATCATTCAAAACTGACGTATTTTTGTTTAGATCCGTGACATGAGCTAAGAAAGCTTGACATCCGTTTTTCAATAAACGAATAGTTTTATGGCTTTAGATGACAGTGATTGATTTTAATGGTTTGGTTGCTTGAATTCGAATAATAGGTTGGTTAGGAATATGAAAGCTAACAACCTTACGAAAATAATAAATTTTTGCATGATGAGTAGTTAACCAATCAATCCCTAAAATTACGTCAAATGCAAGTATTTTCAATGAAATAAGATTGACAATTAATGTGAGGGTACCGATTTGAGCCAAACAAGACTTATAAACAGTGGATGTAATGAAGGTTTCTCCCAAAGGAGTTTCAACAGATAAGTCAAAGTCCAATTTTTCCGGAGTCAAATTTAAACGTTGAGCGCAAGTAGGAGAAATAAAAGAATGGGTAGAACTAGTATCAAATAAGGTATATACTTCGCTAGAGTTTATAATAAGCTTACCCGTGATAACCTCGTTCGGGTTCCTTGCTTTCTAGGAGGTCACGACAAACGCTCTCCCTGCACTACTGACTTTGACTTTTCTGGGACGTCCTTTGGTGCCTCCATCCTAGCTGAACTTGTCTTCGGTGAACGACAAAATTGGGCTAGGTGACTTTCTCTTCCAGAATTATAACATGCTTTGGATGGCATCGCACAGTTTGGACTGATGTGTCCCTCCCCTCCACATTTGTAGCATATGATAGGTGGTCATTCTCCTTCCTTAATAACGGATGCTGGTGCTGACGTCTTTCCATCATTGTTGATTCTCCTCTTCTTGAAATGTCTATTCTTATTATTTTGGCCATGAGTACCACCGAAGTGGTTACCATTTCTGGCATGTTGATTCCCTCCACGCTTATTGTCACCGCTTCGATGACTGTTATCACTATTATTATCATTTTACCGGCTGCTCTCTTTTGGTTGGGTTGACTCATTATTGCGCTCCAATAACTGAGCCCTATTAACAACATCTGAATACAAACACAGTTTATGAGAGATAAGATATTGACGTATCTCAGGTTTCAAACCTCTTAGAAACATTCGCGTCATTCTATCCTCATTAACAACCAAATGGGACGTAAACCGGGATAACTCGGCAAACTTGGCTTCGTACTGCGACACGGTCATGTTGTTTTGCTCCAGCTTGATGAACTCTACCTCTTTCATGTGGCGAATACTTTTGGGAAAGTACTTATCGTTGAACAATTCTTGAAACTTCTCCCAAGTCATCTTCAGTGCGGCAGGTTTAGTACGTTTTATAGATTACCACCAGTAATTTGCCTCTTCACGCAACATGAAGGTGGAAAAGGGAACCTTTTGCTCCTTGGAGCATCCCAGGACATCAAATATCTTTCAGATCTGTTTTATCCACGTCTCCGCCTTAAGTGGTTTTGGCTCTCCAAAAAACTCTGGTGATCCCAGTTCCTTAAACTGCTTAGCGGTGACCGTCCGAGAGTTGCCAGTGTTTCCACCTGCATTTTGTACAGGAGCCGCTCTTGCCTGATGTTGCATGAATTGCATAAAGCCTCTAAATATTCCATCGTTCAACATCTGGTCAGTGTTGTTGTTTGCCTGAGGATTGTCGCCTTCTTGATGCACATTATCCTGATTATTGATCTGTCGAGACTCATCGGTCTCCTGTGCTCCATTGATGTTCTCAATATTCTCGGATGTCATTTTCAAATACTGCCACAAAACAAGGGTTAATTAACATATCACATATTATCCATATACTCTGACCGACCAATTAAATACCACATAAACTTAGGGAGGTCATACTAGTGAATGAATTTCCCGTCTCTCCCCTCCTAGTTCTTGTCCTACATCTTAGCCAGGGATCATATCCCTAAGCTTTGATACCAACTGTGACGTCCCCAAAATAGGTATACATTACCTTTTTTGAGTCGCCAAATACATGGTACAAAATTCAAATACAACTTAATTATACAACAGTCGTGTAAAATACGACAAAACATATGCTGTGAGTTTTAATGCAAATATTGTCATCTAGACAATATCCACACTCAATTGAGTCATCATTATATTTATTATCACACTATATAACAGAATAGTGAGGACTACTAATACTATTATCTTGACCGTCACTCCGTTCCCCGACTAGTTCCTGCTACGTTCTCATTTCCTGAAAAGAACAATCAAAGTAATAGGGTGAGCTCAACGAGCCCAGTAAGAAATATTATGACTAAGATAATACAGAATAAATTATCGTTAGCCTTTAACAGTGTTAAACTGATACAATATAATAAACATCAAGTTTAACTGCAGCGGAACAAGCAATCCACTAAAAGATTCAAGTAGAGAATAAAATCTACTATCTTTTATGATTTAAAAAGTTTTTTATTACTTTTATCGCTGGGACTCAACTTAATAAATAATCCACATCATCCCAGCACTACGTCTAATGATATTCATTAATATCACAACCACAAATTATCTATGCACTATGGTCCAAGGATATTCGTGTATTCATCAATGGTCATGATCATGCCAACAACTGTCCATCAATGCACTACGGGACAATGAGAACTTTTACCATATCATTTATAACATTACAGTCATGATTATAACGATTAATCCATGGTCATAATCATACCAAGTCCATCTATGCACTACAGGCCACAGATGACTTTCAATATAATATAAACATGAGGATGATGACAACTATATAAGAATTCAATAAAAAAGTTCAAGAATTAATTTATCCAGAAACTAATAACGTCCAAATTGTCAACATGATACTTCTTTGTAGAGTAAAATTAAAGAATGCTCAGAAGAATATTTCCATGAAAAGATACTGGATGAAGCACAAATATCAAGGATATTACACTAATTTCATGGAGTATAGAAGTCAAAACTTTAACCAACTAAGTATAATAAAAAATGGAATAACAAAAGAAATCACCAGGCATGCGATAGACCGCACAGATAGGTTATTCCAACAGAATAATAAATAACGGAACCATGTCATGCGTAAACGAACATACATGATATTCCAACAGAATAATAAATAACGAAACCAGGTCAGGAGAAATTCGCACCGACAGGATGTTCCAACAGAATAATAAATAACGGAACCAGGTCATGCGTAAACGCACAAACATGATGTTCCAATATAATAATAAAGAACGAAATAACAGAAGAATTTCACCATGTATGCGGTACTTCGCATAGACAGGTTATTCCAACATAATGATAAAGAATGGAATAACAGAAGAATTTCACCATGTATGCGGTACTTCGCATAGATAGGTTATTCCAACATAATGATAAAGAATGGAATAACAAAAGAATTCCACCAAGTATAGGGTAGACTGCGTATACAGGTTATTCCAACAGAATAAAAAAATGGAATAACAGAAGTTCTCTTCATGAATACGAAAGAAATAATACCCCTTACCTTAGAACAACTGGATATAGGAGTAGTGAAGTAGCAGAATACTTTTCTTCTTTCTCTCTATAGTTTCTCTCTCTAGAGTTTCAGTGAATTCGTAAGAAATAATGAAGGAATGAGCTTCTATTTATAGGAGAATGGACTGAATAGTAACTAATTCCTGAACGGTCCAGATTGATTTACTTTTAAACGGACGGTCCAGATTGGTTTACTATAAAATATTCTAATAAAACAAAATCTTTTAAATAAAATATAATATATTCTATTTATAATCTAATAAAACGAATAACTTTATAAAAGTATTATGTTTTATATAAAAAGATTCTACTATACAAAACACTATGCATAATAGAATATAATATATTTTATTTATTGTCTAATAAAACGAATAATTTTATAAAAATATTCTGTTTTATATAAAAAGCTTTTCTGTTTTATTACATTAATAATACTAATAAAACAAAACTTCATCATCATTATTATAATTCACACTATTAATCGACCAGGTCGTTCCTAGGAAAAATGGGCTTTCCAATAAAGATTTCTCCCTATTGGCGCGCAATTAGGTGACCAAACCTCTCCTTGGCAGAACTTCTAGACATCGTTAATATTGCAAATAATAATATTAATAACTTCGTCTTCTCAATTATTGATTTAATAATATATAAAATATCGATAATAATTGAATAAATTAACGTGAGATACTATACAACAATTACTGAAGCAATAATTAAACAAAACTGAGTGACTTCTCACGTAAGCATCAATAATCAATACCGTGTGCTACTATGCAACCACGTGTATTCCTGTACTTTTAACACTGGGTGTTTCAACAGTTAACGATAAAACTTTCGCCATTATTTTCATAAAATATTTTTGTCATTTTCTCAATCCGACAATAATTCCGTTGTGGGGTCCACCAATGATTGTGCCGTCGTACGAATATTCCCTATTAAAACGAATATTCCCCGACCAATCGAATATTATATAACAACTTGCGTACTTTGCAAAATTTATAACTATTACCCACAACTATAACATTATATAAAATTCATTCCATAATATTCAAAAAATGATAATTATAGAAAATTCATCTTTATTCTTAAAAGTTGGGGTTTTACAATAATCATACCAAGTCCATCTATGAACGTAAGCCAAATATAACTTTCACCACAATATAAGCATGAGGATGATGACAATGACATAATAATTCAATAAAACAATTTCATGAATAAATTTTAAAGATTTATAAGTTAATTTATCCTGAACTCAATAATGTCCAAATTGTCAACATGATACTGCTTTGTGGAGTAAAATTCAAGAATGCTCAGAAGAATATTTTCATAAAAAGATACTGGATGAAGCGCAAATCTCAAAGATATTCCACTAATTTCAGGAAGTATAGAAGTCAAAGCTTTAATCAAATGAGTATCATAGAATATATGAAACTGCAATGTATTTTCACCCGCCATGCGGTAATTCACGTAGACAGATCATTTCCACAATTTAATAAGAAAGGAATACGAAGGGTCATTCACCATGCATGTGGTAATCCACATAGACAGGTTATTCCAACAGAATAATAAAGAATGGAAAAATAGAAGAATTCACCATGCATGCGATAGACCGCACAGATAGGTTATTCCAACAGGACAATAAATAATGGAACCAGGTCATGCGTAAACGCACAAACAGGATATTCCAACAGAATAAAAGAGAATGGAATAATAAAAGACTTCACCAGGCATGCGATAGACCGCACAAACATGTTATTCCAACAGAATAATAAATAATGGAACCAGGTTATGCGTAATACGCACAGTCAGGAACAGAATAATAAAGAATGAAATAACAGAAGAATTTTACCATGTATGCGGTACTTTGCATATACAGGTTATTCCAATAGAATAATAAGGAATGGAATAATAGAAGAATTTCACCATGTATGCGGTACTTCGCATATACAGGTTATTCCAACAGAATAATAAAAAATAGAATAACAGAAGAATTTCACCATGTATGAGGTACTTCTCATATACAGGTTATTCCAACAGAATAATAAAAAATGGAATAACAGAAGTTCTCTTCATGAATACGAAAGAAATAATACCCCTTACCTTATCGAATAAGTTCTCTTCTGTAGCTTGAGAAGCTTTAACTTTATCGATTAAAGTCGGTTCTACTCGTATATTCGCCATCATCACGTGGGTCCCTGGAGTCTTTATCTCTATCTCCATCCTTTGCAAGTCATACAAAATGGGCCTCTGTGTTGACAATATCGCACTCGTACCCGCATATCATCTTCTACTCAATGCATCAGCTACCACGTTCGTTTTCCAAGGTGGTATTGGATGGTATGATCATTATCTTTCAACAGTTCAAGCCAACGTCATTGTCGCATGTTGAGTTCCTTTTGAGTGAAGAAGTATTTGAGGCTTTTATGATCCGTAAAGATCTCCACTTTCTCCCCATACAAGTAATGCCTCCAAATTTTAAGTGCAAAGACAACAGCTGCCAACTCTAGATCATGAGTAAGATAATTCCTCTCAAATTCTTCGAGTTGCCGAGAGGCATAGGCTATGACTTTCCCATGTTGCATGAGAACACATCCTAACCCTTTGCCCGAAGCATCACCGTAGATGACAAATCCTGGGGTCTCACAATCTCCCCTCCTTATGAAATTTCGCCCTCAAAATTTACATACGTACCTGGTATGACGAAGAGGTGAGGATACCTTGAATACCTTTACCGTTGAAAAAATTAATTTATCTTTGCAATACGGCCAAAGATATTCATTAATAATTCATCTTTGCACTACAGACCAACTGTATAACCAATAATCAATAGTTCATCTTTGCACTACAGGCCAAAGATATACAACTGTAAAACCAATAATGCTGAGACTCAGCTTAATAGTATCACGACCATGAATTATCCATGCACTACGGGCCAAGGATATTTGTGTTTTTAATTACGGTCATGATTATACCGAATAATCCCTGGTCATAATCATAGCAAGTCCATCTATGCACTACGGGCCAAAGATGACTTTTACCACATCATTTTTAACATTACGGTCATGATTATACCGAATAATCCCTGGTCATAATCATACCAAGTCCATCTATTAACTATACCAAGTCCATCTATGCACTACAGACCACAGATGACTTTCAACAAAATATAAATATGATGAGTAGTTAATCAATCGATTCCTAAAATCACATCAAAGGCAAGTATTTTCAAAGAGATAAGATCGACAGGTAACGTGAAACTGTCGATTTGAAACAAGATTTATATACAGTGGAGGAAACGAAAGTTTCTCCTAACGAAGTTTCAACCAATAAGTCAAAGTCTAACTTCTCAGGAGTCAAATTTAAACGTTGAACACAACTAAGTGAAATACAAGAGTTGGTAGAACTAGTATTGAATAAGATATAGACTTCACAAGAGTTTATAACTAACTTACCCGTAATAACTTCGCTCGGGTTTCTTGACAAACGCTCTCACTTAAACTACCAGATTTGACTTTGCTATAGGGTACATTCCACCCTTAAGTGCTTCATCACATTCTTGATCCATGATTTGAATCATTATTCTTCGATCCATATCGAATTGGGGATGACCGCTCTGCACAGGGTAATTCCAAATTCGACGTTGGATTCTCCCAATTGTTGTCCAAAAAGCAAAATCCATTAAATCTATTTTGACTTTATTGGATCGGACGTCTTTTTCGACCATATCAACGCGTCGTACAGGTTTTATCCACGCATCATTTATTCTCCTTCGTTCTGTTGTTTCTGCTTTCATCAGATCTTTGATCAAAGCATTCTCAGATTCCAGCTCTAATATCTTATACTCTGCCAAAGAGTGCTTCTATTCAAGCATCGCACATCGGGTAACACAATTTTGAATTGTTGCATCTCTTTGCTCTACAACCACCTGTCGTTCTTACACCTGCTCTTCTAACTCATGAATACGATTTTGTAATTCTAAATTTTGATCATAAAATTCTTCTAATAAATTTTCCTCAGGTTCCTCTTCTTCCACTTCTTCCTCACTCTCAGATGCTACCTCTGCGACTAGCTCGAGTGCAACTATTAGTTCTTCACTCACCACGTACCACGTAGATATCTCTAATTTCTTATTCGTCTAACATCACATTAACCTGGTTAATGATTAAAGGTGTCTCAATGGTCTCATTCACTCCATTGCTAACATTTTCAGCTGCCATTTTCAAACACTGCCACAAAATAAGAGTTAATTGACATATCACATATTATCCCTATACTCTGATCGACCAATTAAATACCAAATAAACTTAGATAGGTCATACTAGCGAAGGAATTCCCCGTCTCTCCCCTCCTAGTTCTTATCTCACATCTCAGCCAGGGATTATATCCCTAAGCTTTGATACCAACTGTGACGCCCCCAAAATTAGGTATTCATCACTCATCTTGAGTCGCCAAATACATGGTATAGAATTCAAATATAACATAATAATACAACTGTCGTGTAAAATACAATGAAACATAAACTAAGAGTTTTAATAAGAATATTGTCATCTAGACAATATCCACACCCAATGGAGTCCTCATTACATTTATTATCACACTATTTAAAAGAATAGTGAGGACTACTAATGCTATCATCTGGACCGTCACTCCGTTCCCCGACTAGTTCCGGCTACGTTCTCATTTCCTGAAGAGAAGAGTGAAAGAAAGGTTGAGCTCAACTAGCCCAGTAAGAAATATTATGACTAAGATAATGTAGAATAAATTATCATTAGTCTTCAATAATGTTAAACTGATAAAATACAATAGACATCAAGTTTAACTGCAGCGGAACAAAAATCCATTAGAAAAGTCAAGTATAGAATAAAATCTACTATCTTCTATGATTTAAAAAGGTTTTTCATCAATTTTTATCGCTGAGACTCAGCTTAATAAATAAACCACATCTTCGAATCATTCCTGTACTATGGGCCAAGGATATTCTTTACATCGTCAATGGTCATGACTATACTGAATAATCCCTAGTCATAATCATACAAAGTCCATCTCTGCACGTAAGCCAAAGATATACAACTATAAAACTAGCAACCAATAGTCCATCTTTGAACGTAAGCCAAAGATATACAATTCAATAATCCACAGTCTATCTTTGCACGTAAGCCAAGATAACTTTTATCACCATATAAGCATGAAGATGATGACAATGATATAAACATTAATCAACTGAAAACAAGGATAAATATTAAAGACTTTAAATTTATCCAAATATTATCAATCACATAATAAATTCATAATCTAATATTATTAATATCATAACAATATTTTTAATCACGTCTTAAACTTATAAACGATTTATTTCAATTGTTTATACTTTATCAAATAATGTATTTAATCGTTCAAAAATGCCATACTCATAAGATTTTATCACAAATGATCAAATCCCTTATCAAAAATCTGTATATACCTTATATAGGATTTCCAAGCCATAAAATCATATTTTCCAACTTTGTTACTTCACATAACATATTTAACTCATATGTTCATAACTAAATAATTTTCATAAAAAATACCAAATCAGTCCCAAAAATATTTTTTTTCTGGAATTTAGCAGAATATAGTCCCATAATGAACATATATTTTTTCAGAATTTTTAAAATTCATTTTCTATTTTTTAAAAATTAATTTCTAATCAATTCCTTAAGAAATTAGCTACCTCAAGTTTAATTCCAGAAATTCCCAAATTTTGGCAGGATCTTACACATGTTAACATACGCTTCCAGTTTAAATTTCATGGTCATCGGAGTTATAGAACTCCGATTATAGTATTTTTCGTCGAAAAAACCTAAATATTGAAATGGTCATAACTTGCTCATTTTAAGTCGGAATGAGCTCATTTTTGGACAGGAGGTACTTTATACCATACACTTTCATGTCCCAAAAGGCCGGAATTTTTCTCATAAATTAAGTGGCCGAAAAAGCCCCTTTAAGTTCATGGGCAGTAGCATTTTCCTCTTTTGCAGCTTTGGACTCCATTGCTAAAAACAGTCCACACGAAAATATACAACACATTTTCCAGTGATTTCATTTGGATAAGTTATATAACTCATAGATCTAACTCTAGAACTTGACCACACTCAAAAATTCGAAATATAATAAGAGAGATATGGTTAATTTAATTTCATGTTCCATTTTCACCAAAATCAGATTTTTCAACCCTTTGTGATTTCTAAGAAACTTTCATGTTTTCACATAATAACCAACATAACTCATCATAACACTTACTAATACCACATATACCCATGATTTTCATCAGTCTAATGCTTTTATTATGACTCTCATCATAATCAACGTAAACAGATCATTTCCACAATTTAATAAGGAATGAATACAAAGGATCATTCATCATGCATGTTGTAATTCACATAGACAGGTTATTCCAACAAAATAATAAAGAATGGAATAACATAAGGATTCACAATGCATGCGATAGAGACCGTACAGACAGGTTATTCCCAACAGAATAATATAGAATGGAACCAGGTCAAGCGTAATTCGCACCGACAGGATATTCCAACAAAATAATAAATAACGGAACAAGGTCTGGCGTAAAACGCACAGATAGGATATTCTGAAAGAATAGTAAAGAATGGAATAATAGAAGAATTTCACAATGTATGCAGTACTTTGCATATACAGGTTATTTCAATATAATAATAAAGAATGGAATAACAGAAGAAGTTCACCATGTATGTGGTACTTCGCATAAACAAGTTATTCCAACATAATAATATAGAATGGAATAACAGAAGTTCTCTTCATGAATAAGAAAGAAATAATACCCCTTACCTCAAAAGAAAACTGGATACTGAAATAGTGAGGTAGAAAACTTCTCTTCTTCTTTCTCTCTATAATAATTGCTCTATAGCTTTTGTGAATTGGTGAGAAATGAAGGAAGAATGAGCTTCTATTTATAGGAAAATATAGTTTCGATAATTGCACGTTTTGGGGCTCAAAATATTACAATACAATACCTCCAACTTTTCTTTCATTTTTAATTCACTCATCCAAGTATTATCAAACTTGCACCACCTCCCCTAATAGTAAATCATGTAAATCAATAGTAAATCATGTGACTCAATAGTTCTACACATGTGAAAAAATTAATTACAGTATAGTACCTCAATTTATACCTCCATTTTTAACTTAGTCATGCAAGTATCATCAATCTTGCTCCAACTCCCCTAATAGTATAAGAATATGATTAAATAGTATACACATGTGAACAAATAGTTATATGAGCATGTGAATTAGTCTAATACCACATATACCCATGATTTTCATTAGTCTAATGCTTTTATTATGACTCTCATTATAATCAATGTAAACAGATCATTTCCATAATTTAATAAGGAATGAATACAAAGGATCATTCATCATGCATGTTGTAATTCACATAGACAGGTTATTCCAACATAATAATAAAGAATGGAATAATAGAAGGATTCACCATGTATGCGATAGAGACCGTACAGACATGTTATTCCCAACAGAATAATAAAGAACTGAACTAGGTCAGGCGTAATTCGCACCGACAGGATATTCCAATAAAATAATAAATAATGGAACCAGGTCCGGCATAAATGCACAGACACGATATTCTGACAGAATAATAAATAATGAAACTAGGTCCGGCGTAAAACGCACAGACAGGATATTCTGATAGAATAATAAAGAATGGAATAATAGAAGAATTTCACAATGTATGCAGTACTTTGCATATACAGGTTGTTTCAACATAATAATAAAGAATGGAATAACAGAAGAAGTTCACCATGTATGCGGTACTTTGCATAAGTAGGTTATTCCAACATAATAATAAAGAATGTAATAACAGAAGTTCTCTTCATAAATAAGAAAGAAATAATATCCCTTACCTCAAAAGAAAACTGGATACTGGAATAGTGAGGAAACAAACTTCTCTTCTTCTTTCTCTCTATAATTTCTCTCTATAATAATTGCTCTATAGCTTTTATGAATTGGTGAGAAATGAAGGAAGAATGAGCTTCTATTTATAGGAAAATATAGTTTCGATAATTGCACGTTTTGGGGCTCAAAATATTACAGTACAATACCTCCAACTTTTTATTCATTTTTAATTTAGTCATCCAAGTATTATCAAACTTGCACCACCTCCCCTAATAGTAACTCATGTGAATCAATAGTAAATCATGTGACTCAATAGTTCTAAACATATGAAAAAATTAATTACAGTATAGTACCTCCATCTATACCTCCATTTTTAAATTGGTCATGCAAGTATCATCAATCTTGCACCAACTCTCCTAATAGTATAAGAATGTGATTCAATAGTACACACATGTGAACAAATAGTTATATGAGCATGTGAATTAGTAGCATTTAATTGCTCATTTACCCGACTAATTACCCGGTTGGTCAATATAACTTCCAGACATCAATTACTATCGAAATAAATGTCGATTTCTACTAACACTAACAATCCCAACACAATGGAAATATTTTTTTCAAAAATTTCATTTTTGAAATTTCGAAGTTTTACTTTTTTCAAAAAAGTCAACTATTGACTTTTTTTTACCAAAAAGTTAACCTTAGAAAATTTTGTGTTTATAGTTTATTTCTACTAATTTCATCGTTCCGGACTCAAATATCACATTCGCGTCACCAAATTCAACTCCGAACTCAAATTCGATTATAATAACATTCATCATTAATATCATAACTCATAATATTTAACAACCAGGTCGTTCCCAGGAAAGAGGGGGCTTTCCAATAAGGATTTCTCCCTATTGGCGCGCAATTAGGTGACCAAACCTCTCCTTGATAGAACTTCTAGACATTGTAAATATTACAATTTAATAATATGAATAACTTTGTCGTCTAAATTATTGATTTAATAATATATCATATAATGCAGATGATACTGTGACAATAATCGAATCAATAATATGAGAGATATGATGCAGTAATTACTATAGCAATAATTAAGTATAACTGAGTGACTTCTCCCGTAAGCATCAATAATCAATACCGTGTGCTACTATGCAACCACGCATATTACTATACTTTTTCTACTGGGTAGTTCAACAGTTTTAACGGTAAAACTTCCGCCGTTATTTTCATAAAAATATTTTTTGTCGTTTTCTCAATCAGACAATAATTCCGTTATGGGGTCCACCAATGATTGTGTCGTCGTACGAATATTCCCTGTTAAAACGAATATTCCCCGACTAATCGAATATTATATAACAACTTGCATACTTTGTAAAATTTATAAATATTACACACAACTATAACGTTATCTCAAATCCACACCAAAATTTTGAAAAAAAATATTTCGAGAAAATTAAATCTTTATTCGTAAATTCTGGGGTCTCACACAACAAATATTCCATGACTTGATACTACATGCCCAATGAATGCTAATTCCTCAAGCCAAAACTCGCATTTCTTCAACTTGGCATAAAGCTTGTTTTCACGAAGCTTTTGGAGTATCAGCCTCAAGTGTTGTTCATGATCTTCTTGGCTTTTGGAATATATGAGAATGTCATCAATAAAGACGACCACAAAGTGATCCAAATATTCCTTGAATACTCGGTTCATCATATCTATGAAGGCAGCAGGAGCATTAGTCAATCCAAAAGACATGACTAGGAATTCATAATGCCCGTACCGAGTTCTGAAAGTAGTCTTTGGAATGTTATCGGTTCTAATCTTCAATTGGTGATATCCGGAACGAAAATTAATCTTTGAAAATAAAATGTGCCTTGTAACTGGTCAAACAGGTCATCAATGCGAGGCAATGGATATCTATTTTTAATAGTGACATGGTTCAACTCCCGATAATCAATACAAAGTCGCATACTCCCATCTTTCTTCTTCATGAATATAACAAGAGCACCCCAAAAAGACGTACTAGGACAAATGAAACTGATGTCTAACAATTCATGTAGTTGGGTCTTTAACTCCTGAAGTTCAATAGGAGCCATTCGATATGGGGCTTTGGAAATTGATTTTGTATCGGGTTCAAGGTCGATACAAAATTCAATTTCATGCTCTGGGGGTAGGCCAGGAAGTTCTTCCTAGAATACATCAGGAAATTCATTAATAATAGAAATATCATTCAAAACTGACGTATTTTTGTTTAGATCCATGACATGAGCTAAGAAATCTTGACATCCGTTTTTTAATAAACGAATAGCTTTATGGCTTGAGATGACAGTGATGGATTTTAATGGTTTGGTTGCTTGAATTGGCATAATAGGGTGGTTAGGAATATGAAAGCTAACAACCTTACGAAAACAATCCATTTTTGCATGATGAGTAGTTAACCAATCAATCCCTAGAATCACATCAAATACAAATATTTTCAAAGAAATAAGATCGACAGGTAACGTGCGGTTACCGATTTGAATTAAACAAGACTTATAAACCATGGATGTAATCAAGGTTTCTCCCAACGGTGTTTTAACAGATAAATCAAAGTCTAATTTCTCCGGAGTCAAATTTAAACGTTGAGCGTAAGTAGGGGAAATAAAGGAATGGGTAAAACCGATATCAAATAAAGTATAAACTTCGCTAGAGTTTATGATTAGCTTACCCGTGATCACCTCGTTCGTATTCCTCGCTTTTTGGGAGGTTACGACAAACGCTCTCCCTTGAACTACCGGTTTTGTCTTGTCTGGGACACCCTTGGATGCCTCTATCCCAGCTGGACTTGACTTTGGTACACGTCAAAATTGGACTAGGTGACCGTTTTTTCCACAATTATAACACTCTTTGGACTGATTCGTGTAGTTTGGACTTATGTGTCCTTCCCTCCACATTTGTAACATACGACCAGCAGTCGTTCTCTTTCCTTAACAGCGGGTGCTAGTGCTGACATCTTTCCATCTTTGCTAAACCTTCTCTTCTTGAACTTTCCACTCCTATTGTCTTGGCCATGATTACCACCGAACTGGTTATTATTTATGGCATGTTGAATCCCTCCACATTTGTTGTCACCGCTTCGATAACTGCTACCACTGGTATTATCGACTTGTTGGCTGCTCTCTATTGGTTGGGTTGACTCATTATCACACTCCAATAACTGAGCCATATTCACAACATCTGAATACAAACACAGTTAATGAGAGATAAGGTATTGACATATCTCGGGTTTCAAACCTCTTAAAAACATCCGCGCCATTCTCTCCTCATTATCTACTAAGTGGGAAGCAAACTGAGACAACTCGGCAAACTTAGCTTCGTACTGCGCCATGGTCATATTGTTTTGCTCAAGCTTGATGACCTCCACCTCCTTCATGTGATGAATACTTTCAGGAAAGTACTTGTCGTTGAATAATTCTTGGAACTTCTCCAAAGACATTTTCAGTGTGGCAAGTTGAGTATGCTTTACAGATTCCCACCACTAATCTGCCTCTGCACGCAACATGAAGGTGGCAAAGGGAACCTTTTTTCCTCAGAGCATCCCAAGACATCAAATATCTTGTTGATCTTCTTTATCCACGTCTCCGCCTTAAGTGGTTTTGGCTCTCCAAAAAACTCCGATGGTCCTAGCTCCTTGAACTGCTTAGCGGTGACCGTCCAAGAGTTGTCAGTGTTTACACCTACATTTTGGATAGGAGCCGCTCTTGCCTGATGTTGTATAAATTGCATAAAGGCTCTGAACATCCCATCGTTCACCATTTTATCGGTGTTATTATTTTTATAAGGATTATTGTCTTCCTGTTGCACATTACCCTGGGCATTGATCGTTGGTGACTCAACGGTCTCATGTGCTTCATTGCTTATCTCAACATTTTCGGATGCCATTTTTAAATATTACCACAAAATAAGGGTTAATTAACATATCACATATTATCTCTATAGTCTGACTGACCAATTAAATACCAAATAAACTTAGGTAGGTCATACTAGTGAAAGAATTCTCCGTCCCTCCCCTCCTAGTTCTTGTCTCACATCTCAGCCAGGGATAATATCCCTAAGCTTTGATACCAACTGTGACGCCCCCAAAATAGGTATACATCACCTATTCTGAGTTGCCAGATACAAGGTACTGAATACAAATACAAACTAATTATACAACAGTCGTGTAAAATACGACAAAACATAAATTAAAAGTTTTAATAAGAATATTGTCATCTAGACAATATCCACACTCAAAGTAGTCCTCATTATATTTATTGTCACACTATTTTACAGAATAGTGAAGACTACTAATACTATCATCTGGACCGTCACTCCGTTTCCCGACTAGTCCCGACAACCTTCTCATTTCCTGAAGAGAACAGTGAAAGAGAGGGGTGAGCTCAACTAGCCCAGTAAGAAATATTATGACTAAGATAATGCAGAATAAATTATCATTAGTCTTCAATAATGTTAAACTGATAAAATACAATAAACATCAAGTTTAACTGCAGCGGAATAAGCAATCCATTAGAAGAGTCTAGTAGAGCATGATATCTACTATCTTCTATGATTTAAAATGTTTTCATCAATTTTTATCGCTGAGACTCAGCTTAATAAATAAACAACATCATCGAGTCATCCCTACTTTACGGGCCAAGGATATTCATTAAATTATCAATGGTCATGACTATACCGAATAATTCCTAGTCATAATCATACTAAAAACTGTATGTCAATACACTACAGGTCACTGAGGACTTTTACCACATCATTTATAACATTACAGGTCATGATTATACCGAATAATCCCTGGTCATAATCATACCAAGTCCATCTATGCACGTAAGCCAAAGATGACTTTCATCAAAATATAAGCATGAGGATGATGATAATGACATAATAATTCAATAAAACAAGTTCAAGAATAAAATTTAAAGATTTATAAGTTAATTTATCCTGAACTCAATAATGTCCAAATTGTCAACATGATACTGCTTTGTGGAGTAAAATTCAAGAATGCTAAGAAGAATAAAATTATTTTGTTTTATATAAAAATATTTTACTATGCAAACACTATACAGGTACTATGCAAACACTATACATAATAAAATATATTATATTCTAATTATTGTCTAATAAAACAAATAACTTTATAAAAGTATTCTGTTTTATATAAAATGATTTTACTATGCAGGTACTATACAAACACTATGCATAATAAAATATATTATATTCTAATTATTGTCTAATAAAATAAATAACTTTATAAAAGTATTCTGTTTTATATAAAAAAAATTTACTATGCAGGTACTATGCAAACACTATGCATAATAAAATATATTATATTCTAATTATTGTCTAATAAAATAAATAACTTTATAAAAGTATTTTGTTTTATATAAAAAGATTTTACTATGCAAAACACTATGCATAATAAAATATATTATATTCTAATTAGTGTCTAATAAAACAAATAACTTTATAAAAGTATTCTATTTTATATAAAAAGTTTTTCTGTTTTATTTTATTAATAATACTAATAAAACAAAATTTATATATAATATATATTATAATTCACAATATTAATCGACCAAGTCGTTCTCAGGAAAGAGAGAGGGGGTTTTCCAATAAGGATTTCTCCTTATTGGCTAGCAATTAGGTGACCAAACCTCTCCTTAGCAGAACTTCTAGACATCGTTAATATTGCAAATAATAATATTAATAACTTTGTTATCTCAATTATTGATTTAATAATATATGAAGTATGGACAATAATTGAATCAAATAACATGAGATACTATGCAACAATTACTGTAGCAATAATTGAACAAAACTGAGTGACTTCTCACGTAAGCATCAATAATCAATATCGTGTGCTACTATGCAACCAGACGTATTACTGTACTTTTAACACCGGGTGTTTCAACAGTTAATGGTAAAACTTCCGCCGTTATTTTCATAAAAATATTTTTGTCATTTTCTCAATCTGACAATAATTCCGTTGTGGGGTCCACCAATGATTGTGCCGTCGTACAAATATTTCCTGTTAAAACGAATATTCTCCGACCAATCGAATATTATATAACAACTTGCATACTTTTCAAAATTTCTAAATATTACCCACAACTATAACATTATATCAAATTTACTTCATAATATTTAAAAATGATATTTATTAAAAATTCAACTTTATTCATAAAAATTGGGGTAATACAATCTATATCCATTAGCATCAGTTAGCTGATATACCATTTGCTTTGAATCTCTTATTTTCGTTGGGTATAACAAGTTGTTAGAAATGTGTGATATATTTTAATTGGACTTAATCTTTATACTAATTTAAGTATATATATTAGACATGTGCATGAATTATGGTCTAATATAAATACTAATATTGCATGAGTCCATATACTTTAAAATTCATTACGGTTGTAAATCATTTCCTTAATATAATATGTCAAAATAGTTTTTGGGTTGAATTTTATTAAGGAATTAGGTTAACTATGGAATCAGTTTTTGTAATGCAATATACATGCTGTTCTAATTTGAATAGGAGACTATTAAGGTAATTGGTTTGTTATTGTTGTTCTTTAGAGAAAGGACTCTAACAACCATATATTGAATATTCTTTAGCTCCTTTATTTTTGCCTGAGTTATTAATATTTCTTTGACATGCTAGTTTTGGAAAATATTATAGCCGTTAAAGATATTGATTACTAACTGATATAGCCGTTGTTTCTTCTCTATATATATTCATCATGCTTGACAAAAGAAAGCAGCACACTTAAAAAGCTTATATCAGTGCAACAGACTTAGAGTTTACCAAGCCATATTACAAAGATTAATCAAGGGCTTGTAAAAGCTATTTTCAGCTACTCATTGTATTTTTAATTTCTTTCAGCTGGAAATTAAGAGCCTATTATAATCATATATTAATTGTATAAAATTTTGTTCAATCTTGTTTGGATTGATCGATCCAGTAATGGATAGGGTTTTTTCAAAGGAAGTTTCAAAGGTCTCAGAGGTGATAACAGGTGCAGAGGTGCAAAGGGGGCATTGGTGTCCAACATTAGATTTGAAGCTTCTTTGTAATAAGGAGTTATTTTTGTATTTAATTGAGGTTTAAATTATAATAAAAAGAGTCTCCAATCCTAGTTGGGATTGGACGTGGATTAGGCCACTAGATAGAGGATAGGGGCTGAACCACGTAAAAATCTTGGTGTAATTTTTTACTTCTATTTATCTCTTTAATTTCCATTCACGTTCTGCATAGTTTTGTTCATCACGCTACTTGGAGTTATACTATCCAGACACTAAAGCAGACATGTCTAGCTGTCTGATAATAATAAACGAAGAACATAATCTAAAGCAGACACTAAAGCAGACAGGCGTAGCTGTCTGATTTAAACCTGTTATAGAAAATTTCAAAAAGATTTCATTGTTTATCACTTTTAGCTGATACAAATATTCACCCCCCTCTAGGTGTGTACATACATAGAATTACACTACCAATCTTCTATCACATGGAAATGAGAAATGAAATGTGTATCTATATAAATTAAAAACAGTTCGTCAAACAGCTCATCAGTAAATCATTAAATTAGTTTTTATACTTATAATTGCTAAAGGTTGAAGTAGTTAATTGAGAAATGGTAATATGTATTGAATCATTGTACATATTTATAGATTTTCCGATCAACATTTTCAATTTCTATTCGTTGCTATTTTTTTATTACCGTTCTGATCATTTTTTTTACTGTTCTGAATTTTATTTTATATCTGTTGGAGTATCACAGTATCCCTACACCCTTCATCTTCTTCTTCAGTATCTTCTTCTTCAGAGTTCAAGTATCCCCCTTCATCTCCTTCTTCAGGCATCCCCCTTCATCACCTTCTTCTTCTTCAGGCATCTCTCCTATTTAAATATATTTAAAATTATAATCTACCAAATCTTGTTCATTGATATAGTCTCTTTGGTACACCGAAAAACCCCATATATAGATTATATTTAATCTTACTGCTGGAGTGAAATATGAGTCCTAGACTAGGATTTGTGCTTCTCTGACCTGCTGGAGATGCTCTAATAGGCTTACAGTACTGTGACACCCCCAAATCCAGGTACTCCATTCCCACAGAATTTGGTGTTCACTATCCAAAACATTACATCTAACTACCCATAATCAAAGTATAAAGACGTAATTTAAATAACTTAAATAATCATCTTTCCCATTAGTGGGGTTATATCATAATCTCAAAATAAATCCCAGGTAATCTAACCTTAAAATTATTACATCAGTTTACGGAATACATCATATATTAAAACAAGTCTTTAACATAATTCATTAAAATAAAATTTTCATGTCTTCAACATTTAGACATCTTGCCCTTTCCTTTGCTAGTAGACGGCTCATCGACTTTCTCAACTTTAGCTGCAGTGTTAAATGCAAGAGCGACCAAACAATTTCTCACTGATATAAGAAGTAGTAATAATAACAACATGAGAATGAACAACGAATGCTATCAATAATGAACTTGTTCTGTGAATTAAAAATAGAACACAAGTTCGAAATCAATGTCTGAGGGTCTAACGACCACGAACTATGTCTCTAGTATTTAGGTATTATTACCTTAACCTTAACAATCATTAGACTGTATAGATCAGCCCTTTGTACCATGTATTGTGCACAAACATCTAAACATTACACGTACAAAAATAACATATATTAGGGTTGTTCGTCTCAATTTGAATTTAGAATTTCCGCACTAAAGAAAGTTTAGTTTGGAACTAGCTTATCAGTGTCTCTAGAATTTTAGAACACTATTCAACTTCCATCAATAAAGGTTTAATACGAGAATGTATAACTGACCAGGGCTATTAAAGTTAAAGATCGGATATCAACAATATATATAATTGAATAACATGATATACATGCAAAGTGCTATATTCAAAGGAGTTTAAAACAATCTTCTATGAATCAATGTATTAGAACAATATATGCTTCGAATGATAATAAGGAAAGTAAAGCTCACTTGATGTAACGAATTAGGTTACAAGAGTTTGCTCAGATATGTTCAAGATAAATTAGGCTTGCTCAACCTTACAAGAATTTTAGGAACTTGTACAATAACGATTTAGGAATGGGAACATGCATTCAATATGAAAAGAATGAAGTTAGAAAGCTTGCTTAATGTAAAGAGTTAAGGTTTAGGAACTTTCCTTGTTTGTAAGCTACACAAGTGTAAAATAATCTCCAATTACCCTACACATATCATTACAATCGCAACAACAATTAGTTGTATGAATATTAACACTATGGGTGTTAAACCGTCATTTAAGTCATAACTCTAACCTGGCATCTAACCATTTAGGTTAACATACTTAACGAATCTAAAATCGCATAACGAGCCATCATAACTTACTCGTTCATTTCTAACTTTTGAAAACATCACTTTTAATTTCATTATATAACTCAATTAACAATCACCTAAAACTCGTTTACACTTTGTATTACAACACCTTACAATCTGTTATTGTAGTCCACTTTATATTTTAATAACCTTAACAAGCATGCTAAACTAACCCAAGTCCGTTAAGCATGACCTGCAATTAAGCAGACTTCACTGTCTGTGACAGGCTACTCGCGCGACCACGCCAGTAATACACTGGGTAACCGTGCGCCTGCGCGATAAAGCGCGCCCGTGCCCATAAGTTGTGCTCCCGCGCGCCAGACAGCGCGCCCGCGCAATGCCTCAGTTTCAGTTTTTTACAAACGCGAACTAATACTCAGTTATAGGCCAAAAATCCCAATTCTACAGAATTTCTCCAAAATTCAACATCTAAAACTTTGGAATATCCTAGTTAAGCATGCTATACACCATTCAATATACAAAAACATTACATAAACATCATTTTGAAGAAGCAAAACTATATTTTTCCCAAATTTCCTCATTTTTATACTTTTAACGAATTCGATCACTACGAATTCGTTTTTTAATCATTTGACATAATTTAAACTGCGTTGTTTTCGTTTCTTACCATAGCAACATAATCCAACAACAAATTACATATTACTACACATATAGAGCATGGATTTTTGTACTTTTTAAGCCCTATTATTAAAATAATAACACTGATATTTCAATTTCTTTCCTACACACCAATTTTTACGAAATTGGTAACAAATAACAATTATACATGATGATTAACAGAGTTTTACAAATCTATGAACATATATATACATCACCATTCACGTGATTCCCAATCACATAGAATATATATACATATATACCTAACTAAAAGTTAGAATGGGGCTAGTTTATACCTTGATTCTTTGATGGTATGAAAGCCAAATTAAGAGAAATGCTTTCCCCAAAGCCCTTCTTTTCTAACCTTCCAATATCACTGTGTTCTCTTCTTTCAATCTCTCTCTCAACACTCTGTGATATCTAGCCAAGCCTTAGAAAAGAAATAGAATGCGTATAAAAAATATAAGCTAGCCACTCCCACGTTCCCTTCCGTTAGAAAAATAAAAGGTTTGTTTCAGTTGAATAATGCCAAAGGTCATAAGGCCTTGTTTGGCTAACCAAAAACTCCCTCAAATTAAATTATTATTATATTATATAGTTACTACTTGTCACACTTTAATTTGATTAATTTAAATATCTTTAGTTTAGCTAATTTAAACAACTTATAATTCTAATAAAATTCTTATTATCATTACATCTTATAATTAATAAATAATTATATATCTAATTAAATTAATAAATTAGACAAGTAACTTTATTTAATTTTTCTATTTCCATTAAATTAAACAATTTATTTAGCTTAATTATTTTCTTAAATATTAAGCAATTGATTTAATTTAATTATTTCCTTAAAATTAAATCCTTCAAATAAAATTATCAATACCCAATTTAATTAACATTAATCAATTTAGTTACTAAATTAATTCACCACAATTCATCAATTATTTATTTTCTTCAATAAATAAATTATTTAAAATATTTATTTAATTCAATAAATATTTAAATTAAATTACAAATTTCTCGATCGTTACATCCTTCCCTCCTTAAAAAGATTCTGTCCCTAGAATCATAACTCAAAAAATTTATACGTTACATTCTTCCCTCCTTAACAAGATTTTGTCCCCATAATCGCTATACAAGATCAAGCAAACAACTGAGGATAATTCTTCATCATAACGCTTTCAAGTTCCCATGTAGCTTCTTCAGCATTGTGGTTCCTCCAGATTACCTTAACAGAAGGTATTACCTTATTCCTCAACACTTGCTCTTTTTTGTTAATAATTTGAACATATACTTCTTCATATGATAAATCTTTCTCAAACTATAAGGGCTCATATTCTATAACATGTTTATAATCAGGCTTATATGGCCTTAATACTGATACATGGAAAATATTATGAATATGCTCCAACTCCGGAGGTAAAGCTATCTCGAATGGCACTTCGCCAACTCGTCGAAGCACTTCAAAAGGTCCTATAAATATAGGGCTCAATTTCCCCTTCTTGCCAAATCGAATTTTTCCCTTCTAGGGAGACACTTTCAGGAAAACATAACTACCGACATCGAATTCCCGATTTTGTCGATGCTGATCGACATATTTCTTCTGTCTATCTTGTGCTACGATCAATCTAGCTCGAATAACCTTGATGATCTCAACAGTCTGCAGTACCAATTCTGGACTCAATACCTAACGTTCACCTACCTCGTTCCAGCATAACGGAGTTCTGTATTTCCTGCCGTATAACGCTTTATAAGGCGGCATGCCAATACTCGCGTGATAACTATTATTATAAGAAAAATCTACCAATGGCAAATGATCATCCCAATTTCCCTTGAAATCCATGATACATGCTTTAAGCATATCTTCTAGTGTTTGGATGGTTCTCTCACTTTGTCTGTCGGTCTGAGGATGGTACGATGTGCTCATTCTCATCTGTGTTCCCAAACATTCTTGTAATCATTTCCATAAATTAGATGTGAAACGTGGATCTCTGTCTGATACAATGGACACTGGTATACCGTGTCTTGACACAATCTCCTTCACCTACAGTTTTGCTAACCGATCTAGGGTAAATCGAATCTTGATTGGAAAAAAGTATGTCGACTTCGTCAGTCGATCGACAATCACCCAAATGACATCGTAACCTTGTTGGGTCGTTGGAAGACCTACCATAAAATCCATTGTGATATGCTCTCATTTCCATTCTGGTATCTCCAACGGTTCTAACAATCTTCTTGGCCTTTGATGTTCAGCTTTGACTTTCTAACACATTAAGCATTTCGCCACACACTCAGCCACATCCCTCTTCATATTCGGCCACTAAAAATGATGTTTAAGATCTTGGTACATCTTTATACTCCAAGGGTGAATCGAACATCGTGAGTTGTGAGCTTCATTCAGAATTTCTTCTTTAATTTCTGGTACTTGCAGAACTCAAATTCTCCCTTTGAACCGAAGTAACCCTTCCGAATCAATTTTGAATTTGTTTTCCTCACCTTCGGATATTTTTTGTTTTATCTTTTCACAGTCTTCATCTTGAATTTGCGTATTTTTCACTTTATTTACCAACGTTGAACCGTTTCCCATCTGGAATAACTTTCCATCGGATTTTATCGGACCTTTAATTTCCAACTCCATCTTAGCCATTTCCGACACTAGCTTCTCTTGATCAGTTAACATCATTAACTTCTCCCGTCCCTTCCTACTTAAGGCATCAACAATAACATTCGCCTTTCCGGGATGATAGAAAATCTCGCAATCATAATCTTTGATCAGCTCCAACCATCTTCTTTGTCGCATGTTCAAATCTTTTTATGTAAAGATATATTTCAGACTTTTATGGTCGGTATGTATCTCACACCTCTCTCCATAAAGATAATGTCTCCAAATTTTTAGGGCAAACACCACTACTTGCAGCTCTAAGTCATGAGTCGGATACCCTTTCTCGTAATCTTTCAACTGATGTGATGTATACGCAATAACTCTGCCATTCTGTATGAGCACACAGCCTAGTCCTTTATGCGATGCGTCACTATACACCACAAAATTTCCTGTGTCATCAGGCAACGAGAACACGGGTGCTGAACTCAACCTCTTCTTTAACTCTCGAAAACTTTCCTCACACTTCTCTATCCAAACAAACTTAACCGCCTTCCTAGTTAAATTTTTCAACAGAGTCGTGATCTTGGAAAAGTCTTGAATAAAACGCCTGTAGTATCCTGCCAATCCTAAGAAACTCCTTACTTTTTACGGTGTCTTCGGCTGATCCCAGTTTATTACAGCTTCAACCTTTGATGGATCTACCGAAATTTCGTCCTTATCAATAACGTGTCTGAGAAACTGTACACGCTCCAACCAAATTCACATTTTGAGAACTTAGCGTACAACTTCTCTTTTCTCAACGTCTTCAACGTTAATCTCAAATAATCCACATATTCCTCCTTGGTTTTGGAATATACCAATATATCATCAATAAACACCACCATAAATTTGTCTAAGAATGGTTTAAACACCCTGTTCATCAAGTCCATGAATGCTGCAGGTGCGTTGATTAAACCAAAAGACATAACCAGAAATTTATAATGACCATACCAAGTTCTAAACGCTATTTTTGGTACATCCTCCTGCCTCACCTTCAATTGATGATAACCACTTCTCAAGTGTATCTTAGAGAAATACCTTTCTCCCTTCAACTGATCGAACAGGTCATCGATTTTAGGTAATGGATACTTATTTTTAATCGTGACCTTATTCAATTCTCGGTAATCAATGCAGAGCTGCATCGATCCGTCTTTCTTCTTAACAAATAACACCGGTGCTCCCCATAGTGAAACACTCGGCTGAATATATTTCTTGTCAAGCAATTCTTGCTATTGCATCATCAACTCTTTCATTTCTACCGGTAGTTCAAGGGAGAGCGTTTGTAGTAACCTCCCAAAAAGCAAGGAATCTGAACGAGGTGATCACGGGTAAGCTAATCATAAATGCTAGCGAAGTTTATACTTTTTAGATACCAGTTCTACCAATTATTTTATCTCTCTTGCTTGCGTTCAACGTTTAAATTTGACTCCAGAGAAATTAGACTTTGACTTATCGATTGAAACTCCATTAGGAGAAACCTTCATTACATGTGTTATCCAAGTCTTGGATGAGGGTCACAGTTTTGAATGATATTTCTATCGTTAATAAATTTCTTGACGTATTTTTGAAGACTTTTTGACTTACCCTAGAGCGTGAAAGTGAATTTTGTATTGACCTTAGTACAAAACCTATTTCTAAAACTCTCAAATATTTCTTCACCTAAAATGATCGTATAATGTGCCAAAGACGTTGGCTCGAGCTGTTGAAGATTACGATCGTACCATTCAATATCATCGTGGAAGAGCGAACGTGGTAGCTGACATGTTGAGTAGAAGATCGTATGTGTTTACGAGTGCGAGGATGTTAACACAAAGACTCATTTCGTATAACTTACAAATGATGAAGATAGAGTTAAAGACTCTAGAGACCCACGTGAATATAACAAATATACGAGTAGAATCGACTTTAATTGATAAAGTTAAAGCCGTTCAAGCTAAATACTCAGAGCTGATGAATGTGAAGAAGAAGGTTCAAGAGGGCGTTATTCTAGAAACAAGAATCGATGAAGAGAGGAAATCTCAATCCTCGATTTTATTGGCCCATTTGAATTCCTTGATCGAGTAGGAACTGTGGCCTATAGACTCGTTTTACCGCCAAATATTTCGCGTGTTCATAACATTTTTCACGAATCAATGTTAGGTAAATATGTGGACGACCCGAACCACATTATTGATTTAGAATCGGACGAGATATCGGATAATTTAACGTATGAAGATGTACCTGTTAAAATTCTAGAATATATTCTACGCTTAAAGGTTATACCTCAAGAGTTAGAATCTGATGAAATGTCCTCATCTGTTCGGTATACCAGGTACGTACATAAATTTCGAGGGCGAAATTTCAAAAGGAGGGGAGATTGTAAAATCCCAGATTTTACGAATAAAGATTTAATTTTCTTAAAATATTTTTTTGAATATTATGGTGTGGATTTGATATAATGTTATAGTTGTGGGTAGTATTCATAAATTTTGCAAAGTATGCAAGTTGTTATAAAATATTCATTTGGTCGAGGAATATTCTTTTTGTCGGGAATATCCGTACGACGGCACAATCATTGGTGAACCTACAACGGAAGTATTGTCGTAGTAATAAAACGACAGAATTATTTTTATAAAAATAACGGTGAAAGTTTTACCGTTAAAACTGTTGAACTACCCGGTAGTAAAAGTACAATAATATGCGTGGTTGCATAGTACCACACAATATTGATGCTTACATGATAAATCACTTAGTTATACTCAATTATTGCTACAGTAATTGCTGCTTCATATCTCTCATATTATTGATTCGATTATTTTCACAGTATCATCTGCATAATTTGATATATTATTAAATCAATAATTGAGACGACAAAGTTATTCATATTATTAAATTATAATATTTACAATGTCTAGAAGTTCTGTCAAGGAGAGATTTGGTCACCTAATTGCGCGCCAATAGGGAGAAATCCTTATTGGAAAGCCCCATCTTTCTTGGGAACGACCTGGTTGTTAAATATTGTGAGTTATGATATTAATGATGAATAAGTTCGTGTTGATTAAATATGAATTTGATAGTTCCATTGTGTTGGAATTATTTGTGTTAGTAGAATCGACATCTATTCCGATGATAATTGATGTCTGGAGGTTATATTGTTCAATCGGGTATTCGGGACACTTTTTGTGTCGAAGTACTATTAACGAGTTACTATTCATGAGTTACTATTCACGAGTTACTATTCATGAGTTATTATTCATGGGATACTATTCACCTGAAAAATATATTTCTTTTTGGTCCAAATCATTTTTGGGTACAATATTATTCTATGAGGAGATGTGCTAATTTTTTAGTCCGTTGGATGAAATTATAATAGTAAAATCAATATGGATCGTTGATTTAAAGTTTTAATAGTAACTTGCCCCTTCAGTTTTCCAAGGGTTATTTGTCCCTTCAGTTTTTCAAGGGTTAATTGTCCCTTCAGTTTTTCAAGAGTTATTTGCCTCTTCGGTGTTCCAAGAGTTAATTGCCCCTTCGCGAATAGTAGTTGTCTCTTCAATATTACCAAGAGTCATTTTGACCCTTCGTTAAGACCAAGAGCCACTTTCAGTTCTTCTATAAATAGAAGCTCATTCCTTTATTATTTCTTACGAATTCACTGAAACTCTAGAGAGAGAAATCATAAAGAGAAAGAAGAAGAAAAGTATTCTGCTACTTCACTTTTTTAATATCCAGTTTCTTCCGAGGTAAGGGATATTATTTATTGTACTCGTAAGGGGTATTATTCTTTCGTATTCATGAAGAGAATTGTTTTCTTTCAATACTCATAAGAGTTGTTATTCCATTCTTTATTATTATGTTGGAATAACCTGTTTATGCGAAGTACCGCATACATGGTGATCTTCTTCTGTTATTCCATTCTTTATTATTCTGTTGGAATAACCTGTTATGCAAAGTATCGCATACATGGTGAAATTCTTCTGTTATTCCATTCTTTATTATTATGTTGGAATAACCTGTTTATGTGAAGTACCGCATACATGGTAAAATTCTTTTATTATTCCGCATTTATTATTCTGTCGGAATATCCTGTCTGTGCGTTTTACGCCGGACCTGGTTCCATTATTTATTATTCCGCATTTATTATTCTTTCGGAATATCCTGTCTGTGCATTTTACGCCGGACTTGGTTCCATTATTTATTATTCCGCAATTATTATTCTGTCGGAATATCATGTTTATGTGTTTACGCCGGACCTGGTTCCATTATTTATTACTCTGCTGGGAATAACCTGTATGTGCGATCTCTATCGCATGCATGGTGATACCTTCTATTATTCCATTCTTTATTATTCTGTTGGAATAACCTGTCTATGTGAATTTTCCACATGCATGGTGAATGATCCTCCGTATTCATTCTTATTAAATTATGGAAATGATCTGTCTAAGTGGATTACCATATGGCGAACGAAAATCTATTTGTAGTTTCATATATTCTCTTATACTCAGTTGATTAAAGCTTTGACTTCTATACTCCATGAAATTCGTGGAATATCCTTGATATTTGCGCTTCATCCAGTATTTTTTCATGGAAATATTCTTCTGAGCATTCTTGAATTTTACTCTACAAAGAAGTATCATGTTAACAATTTGGACGTTATTGGTTCCTAGTTAAATTAATTCGTGAACTTGTTTTATTGAATTATTATGTCATTGTCATGATAAGTTATATTGGTTATTATGTGAAAACATGAAAGTTTCTTAGAAATCACAAAGGGTTGAAAATCAGATTTTGGTAAAAACGGAACACAAAATTCAATTGACCATATCTCTTGTTATATTTCAAATTTTTGAGTATGGTCAAGTCCTAGAGTTAGATCTATGAGTTTTGTAACTTATCCAAATGGAATCACTGGAAAAGGTGTTGTAGATTTTCGTGTGGACTGATTTTAGCAATGGAGGCAAAAGCTGCCAATTTTGAAAAAGTTACTGCCCATTTTTTTAAAAGAGCTGTTTCGGCCACTTAATTTATGAGAAAAAATATGGCCTTTTGGGACATGAAAGTATATGGTATAAAGTACCTCCTGTCCAAAAATCAGCTCATTCCGACTTAAAATGAGCAAGTTATGACCATTTCAATATTTACGTTTTTTCGACGAAAAATGCTATAACTGGAGTTCTATAACTCCGATAACCATAAAATTTAAACTGGAAGGTCACGTTAACATGTGTAAAATTCTGTCAAGATTTGGGAATTTTTGGAGTTAACCTTGAGGTAGCTAATTTCTTAAGGAATTAATTAGAAATTGATTTTTGAAAAATAGCAAATGAATTTTAAAAATTTCGAGAAAAATATATGTTCATTATGGGACTATATTATGCTAAATCTCAGAAAATAAATATTTTTGGGACTGATTTGGTATTTTTCATGAAAATAGTTTAGTTACGAACATATGAGTTAAATATGTTATATGAAGTAACAAAGTTGGAAAATAGGATTTTATGGCTTGGAAATCCTATATAAGGTATATGTAGATTGTTGATAAGGGATTTGATCATTGGTGATGAAATCTTATGAATATGACATTTTTGAATGATTAAATGCATTATTTGATAAAGTGTAAACAATTGAAATAAATTATTTATAAGTTTAAGAGATGATTAAAATATTGTTATAATATTAACAATATTAGATTATGAGTTATTTAAGTGATGGATAATATTTGGATAAAATTAAAGTCTTTAATATTTATCCTTTGTTTTAGTTTGATTAATGCTTATATCATTGTCATCATCCTCATGCTTATATGGTGATGAAAATTATCTTTGGCTTACGTGCGAAGATGGACTGTTGATTATTGAATTGTATATCTTTGGCTTACGTGCAAAGATGGATTGTTGATTATTGATTTTATTGTTGTATATCTTTGGCTTACGTGCAGAGATGGACTTGGTATGATTATGACCAGGGATTATTCGGTATAGTCATGACCATTGATGATTTAATGAATATCATTGGCCCGTAGTGCAGGGATGATTCAATGATGCGGTTTATTTATTAAGCTGAGTCTCAGCGATAAGAATTGATGAAAATATTTTAAATCATAGAAGATAGTAGATTTTATTCTTTACTTGACTCTTCTTATGAATTACTTATTCCGCTGCAGTTAAACTTGATGTCTATTGTATTTCATCAGTTTAACATTATTGAAGACTACTGATAATTTATTCTGCATTATCTTAGTCATAATATTTCTTATTGGGCTAGTTGAGCTCACCCTTTTGCTTTCATTTCTCTCTTCAGGAAATGAGAACGTAGCGGGGACTAGTCGGGGAATGGACTGACGGTCCAGAGGATAGCATTAGTAGTCCTCACTATTCTGTTAAATAGTGTGACAATAAATGTAATGAGAACTTATTCTGAGAGTGGATATTGTCTAGAAAACAATATTTGTATTAAAACTCACAGTTCTTTTTGTATATTAAAGATTGTATTTGTATTTTGTACCATGTATTTGGCGACTCAGGATAGGTGATGTATACCTATTTTGGGGGCGTCACAAATACCATTAATCGGAATGATACCTAACACCACATCCTTAGACTGTACAGCATCCTGCACGGTCATATTGAAAGTTCTTGCAGTAGGTCAGCTTGACTGCGCTGGTCCGGAGATAGTCAGTGCACCACCACCGTTGTTGTTTCCTTTTCCGCCACTTGCATTTCCCGCTGGCTTCTTAGGACAATCACGGGCCATGTGATCCTTTGAACCGCAGGTAAAACATGTTCCTTTCTTCGGACTAAAATAGTTCGGTGCAATATGTCCCTCCTAACCACAGTTAAAACACACCCTTTTTCCCTTCAAACATACCCCAGTATGGTTTTTCCCGCACGTCGCACAAGCTTCAAACTTTTTCTTATGTTGATTCCCTTGTTGTCCTCCCGTAGTCGAATTCTCGCTCAATTTCCTCTTTTGATTGTTACTTCCAACATTACTTCCACCAGCCTTATTCTTATTTTCGTTCTTCCTCTTCTTCTGTTCTTGGTTGTACTTGGTCAAGGCATCGCTTCCACCTTCCGCTATAATTGCCTTTTTCAGTATATCCGCAAATGTATTCAACTGGAACATTGAGACCTTGCTGTAAAGCCAGGGCTTCAATCCTTGTTCGATCCTTCTCGCTTTACGCTCGTCGGTATAGACTTGATAAGTGGCAAACCTTTCCAACTCGTTAAACTTCGCAGCATATTTTGGCACCGTCATCGTTCCTTGCTTCAACTCCAGAAATTGCACTTCCAGCTGATTCCGAGAACTCGCTGGAAAGTACATTTCAAAGAACATCTCCTTAAATCTATCCCACGCTATCACTCCTTGTCCTCCACGAACCTTATTTGTTTGCCACCAGTAGCTTGCTTCAGACTTCTGCATGAACGTTGCGAACGCAGTCTTTTGATCTTCGTTAACTCTAGCAACATCGAACACCTTCTCCATTTCCATGATCCAGGTTTGGGCTTCCACTGGATTCATAGACCCTTAAAACTCTGGCGGTCCAACTGCTTTGAATTCCTTGAAAGTCGTGACTTGAGCTTGCGGTTGATTCGCAAGTGCACCCATCAACAAAGCTACCAACTGCTGAATCGAATTAGCGTTGGTCTCATTGTTATTATTGTTAGACCCCTCAGGAGGTGCTTGCTGACATGTTTGTCTTCTTCTAGGAGGCATTTTCTGTTAAAATATACGCTTATTAGCTCATTAATCAACTTCTTGGGTATTAAAGTTTAACTTAAACATTCCAAGATTAAAGCTATAAAACATAACATTTCAAATAAACTTTGATATTTTATTCATTCATAACGTTTTCAAACATGTTAAAGATAGCATAATCGCTATTAACATTCACTTTCCTGAACTAAACAAGTTCCAGGATTGCATACTCATACTATCCCTTTATTTATCAATAAGGGATTCACATTTTAATTATCCATATAATTAATCACATATTATTATCACTTTTATTCTATCTAGGCATATTAAGACGTCGTAAGGCTTCTCGACGTTCTTCCTCCATGATACGGTACGCTATTCTGAGATCCATCACGAACCACGACGAATTCTTAAACTGAGGTGGGTAATAATAGACTCGATCCTGAGCCCTATCAATCGCAGAATTAAAAGCGTAATCCATCTCCTTCATCTTGGCTTTCTTTACTTGAACATTAGCCTCAGCACGGTCTGCGCATTGAGTCGCCTTCATCCATGCATCCTCTGCTCTTGTACGCTTAGCTGATTCCTCTTTTAAATCATCTTTGAATTTCTCCATTTCAGTCTTCATCTTCTCGTTTATCGCTAACAAGTCTTCATGCTGACCCTTGATATGAACTAGATCCCACTCCGTGTTTCCAAGTTTTAAGTCAAGTTCCTGAATCTCCGGATCCTTCTGCTCCATCGAAGCATGATGCATCTCAACCATCCCCTTCAGCTCCTCAACTTCATCCTGTAATTCGATGTTACGGTCGTACAGAGCATCATACATCTCCGCTGATATGGAGTTTGGTGGAAACTCCTCAGGATCCTCTTCCTCATCATTCTCCTCTATCTCTTCACTATCCTCCTCGGGATCGGTCACAAGCCCATCCTCCTGGATTAACTGCTCCCGCACTACGTGAATATCCCGGGGTTCATCCTCTCTAGGTACCTGAGGTATCACCTCTCTAGCTGGACTGGATTGTAATACCCGAAAAAAAATATATTAAATAATAAAAATTAATTTTATTTTAAAACATATTAATTGGACTTTGTCATTTATTTGGGTCAAATTAGTTATTTAATTTATGTGGGTTAATAAATATTAATAAATGATGGATAAATCAAATTGGTAAAATTGGGCTTTAAAACTAAGTGAGTCCTAATTTATAGTTGTGTAATTTTAAAATCCTATTAATAGTTGGAGAGTTAATAAATATATTAACTAATAAAATTTATTTTTAAGTGAATAAATAAGTAAACCCTAAATTTACCCATAATAAGTATGACGCGAAGGAAAAAAAAACGGAGCAGTGTGGCGGCGCAAGAGAACAACAGAGTACTTCGATTGCCATTCTTTTTTCGGTGAGTAATTGTTATTTTCCTAGTTATAGTCTGTAAGTTTAATCACATGATAGTGTACATATAATAATTGGATTGCAAAAGGATGTCACATATTCATATTGTGTGAATAATGAGATAAGCATGTCTTTATATGAATTATGAGTATTATAATGAGCAAAATGTAAACTTAGATATGTTGCTTCTTATCAATCTGATTTTGGATGACAGTGGGGGCACTGGGGTGATAAGTTAGTATACTAGCTTAATAAATAACTAATTATTATGTTATATTGAGAAATTATACCGAAAGTTTTGTATATTAATTCAAATCGAATTCGTTTATTTTTTAAAAAAAATAAAAAATAAAAAAATTATTTAATAAAATTAATTAATATTATGTTAGTAATGGTTAGATTTGTAATAAAATTTTATTTTATTATTAGATCGAGCGAAGAGAATTTAACGAGTTATTCTTGGAATATAAATTTTGGAGTATTAAAAATTGATATAAGGCGGTGATTAAAGTCATATTAAATAGATTATGAATTATTTTAGAAATTATTAGTTTGGATTATTTTAATTTGAGGTGAATATGTTTAGGTTGTGAATGACGCTTCATATTTGATATCGTTGGCAATTGAGGGTAAGATTTGGTGGAGTGTGCTATAAATGGTTTGAAAGTATCAGGTACGGATTCCGTACTTTTCAGCGATACTTTTGTTAAATTTGATTTATTCGTTTTGTTCCTCGTTTCAAATGCTGTTATTATTTCACATAATTGTTTCTTGTGAAATTCATATATTTGTTTCATTTTGGAGTTGACACACTGGACTCGTATTTGTACTATTTGAATTAGGATATCATGTTTAATATTTATTTTTGATAATTGTAGAGCGGTACATGTTGTTACCTTCTTTTGAGACCTTGTGACCATAATTTGATTTGGTTCAACATGTACATATAGAACCCTTTTATTGGTATTATGTCGCATGTGTTGTGACATGGTATTTTTATTAGAACATACCGTAGGGTATACCTGAGCTATAACCACCTGTGGGGGTACCACAGGCATGTCGTCTTGGCACGAGAGGCATGACACTCTCCGTGGCGGTGTGATTAGTCCACGGCGTCTCCGTTTTGAGCTCCGGAGTAAGTGGGCCATTTGGTGTTTTGTTGTGGGAGGCGTATGGGTTAACCCTAGTTTTCTGTTCTGCAGATTGGTGATGTTGTGTCAAACACACCTATCCGATTTGCATACATTTGGATTCGCGGTCCAATGTGTGATTTGCCTGTGTGGCATTATTTTGACTTGCCTGTGTGGCATCATTTGACTTGCCTGTGTGGCATTATTTTGACTTGCCTGTGTGGCATTGTTTTGACTTGTCTGTGTGACAAGATATATTTCTGAGCTCAATCGGTATGAAATAACCCCAGCCATTTGTTTCAGTCTATTATTTTATTGTGGTAGCTTTGTTCGTTTCGTTTCAGTTTGTTTCGTCTCCTTTCAATTAATTGGGTTAGTTATTTCAATTCATTATTTTCTTTACTCCTCTGTTTGTTCGTTATTCCTGTTGGTTTAGATATATTCTATTCATATCTTTGGAGTTTTATTTTTGTCAGAGGCAATATTTTGTCTATGTTGATTTCGTATTTCAGTTGTATATCTTTTGTACCTTTATATTCGTACTGGGCAATTGGCTCATGCTGTATTTTTCTTCCGGCAGGTTTGCAAGGGTGATTCAGGGCTAGTGTAATGAGAGAGTTGTCTTTGACCATCAATCTAGGTTGTTTCGTTTTTTTAAGTTTTGATTATTTGACTCTAGTTGGAGAATTATAATTAGTACTTTATTGGTGGATATCATTATTACATAATTTGAAGTTATTAGTGCTCTGTTTACCATTTTGAGGTTTGTTGTGCTTTGCACGTGACCTTCCTTTCCTTTTCGGGAAGGGGGTGTTACAGAGATGGTATCAGAGCTTAGGTTCTTTCTTGTAGAAAATCTATTTAGGTTTGACCTGTGAGTTGTGGGTAAATCATTGGGTAGACGTAAGTGTCTGATTTGATTTTGTTCTCTGTTTGGTTGGTCTTGATTTTGACCAAGTGTTTTTAGCTCTTTAAATTGTAATTGATTTGAGAAAGGCGAGTTAACTTGTTAAGATTATTATTGTTATATTCGTTGGAGCAATAATGTTAGTTAAGGATGGTGATTTGATCATTAAGGAGAATAATGTCATACTTTGTTCAGTTAAGAAATGATTATACGATTATGATATGAGCAGTTGTATCAGTGAGTTTTGATATTGGAGAATTATTTGTTAGAATTATTTCAGGTAATTACAAATTATTATGATTTTGGAATTGAGGATTTTATTTGGGTTAGATTCTGATTTTTGTTAAGTTGTAAATAATTTGAGGTATGTGAATCGGTGGGATAATACGATAAAGTGAAAATTATTAAGTACAAAGGATATCTTGTAATTTTGAGTTGTTGTAAAGATTCGAGGTAATTAGATTAATTTTTTGGAGTAAATGAATTTTGCGATTATTTCCTAGTAGAATATTGGAGTTATCTTATATGAAATTTTGAGTGATAGTATGAGGAGATCTTGGAATTTGTTGGGTCAAGGTTTGCACTAAGAGAATGATTGATTTATTGAATGATTAGATATACAGTAAGTGATGAATCTTTAAGAGATTTTGAAAGCTATAGTTTGCTTATTCAGATAGTAGAGTATATGATTTCGAGTTTGGTATGGTGATTAATTAAGAGATCTTAGTATTAATATATTTTTGGTGTAATATTATTTGAGAATTAATTTGATTTGAGGTTATGATATTTTGAAACTCTTGAGGACTTAGTGAGAGTTGGTGATGTAATGTAAGTTGTTTTGTTTATCTGAGGCCCTTAGAGTATTGCATAAATTTATGTAAAATTAAATAAAATAATTTGTTAAATCTTTGTCATGTGTGGAACATAAACATTTTACGAATTGAATATAATTTTAAATATTTTGGGCATTTGAATCGTATTTAGACGAAAAGAAAATTTTGTGTTTTCGAATTATGTTCCGAAGAGTACGTACGTTTGAAAGAATGAAACTCAAAGATATTAGCGACAGCCGCACCAATGGTGGATCATGTGATCTAATTTGATGCAACACGAACAACCTTACGAAGGCTTGACACGATAGCTGACGAATCTCTTACGAGTACATGAATAATTACGTGGACCGATGACTTATCCGCGTTGATCGTTATAAACGGCGGCGCTACGTCGTAACTAAATTATTTTTGTAGCTTATTTGAATTCCGAGGACGGAATTATTTTTAAGGGGTATAAAATGTAATAACCCATATTTTTTTAAAATTAAATATTAATTGATTTTTTTTATTTTATACAATTGTGTTTAAATTGGAAAAGGTAAATGATTTTGTTTCCCTCTTTTCTTCCTTGTTTTGTTTGGAAAATTAAATTCTTTTAGTAGATAATTAAATAACTGATTAAATTAAATTTTGAAAGATAATTCCTTTTGTTAAAGTCTTGTGGTAAAATCTTTCGGAGCGGGAAGCTACTTGAGAGATAGAAGAGTCTATTCGAGCGGAGTATCCGCATCTATTGATAATTAGGTACATTCATTCTTTTGATTCCGGGGACGGAATCCCTTTTAAGGGGTATGTAATGTAATACCCGAAAAAAAAATATATTAAATAATAAAAATTAATTTTATTTTAAAACATATTAATTGGACTTTGTCATTTATTTGGGTCAAATTAGTTATTTAATTTATGTGGGTTAATAAATATTAATAAATGATGGATAAATCAAATTGGTAAAATTGGGCTTTAAAACTAAGTGAGTCCTAATTTATAGTTGTGTAATTTTAAAATCCTATTAATAGTTGGAGAGTTAATAAATATATTAACTAATAAAATTTATTTTTAAGTGAATAAATAAGTAAACCCTAAATTTACCCATAATAAGTATGACGCGAAGGAAAAAAAACGGAGCAGTGTGGCGGCGCAAGAGAACAACAGAGTACTTCGATTGCCATTCTTTTTTCGGTGAGTAATTGTTATTTTCCTAGTTATAGTCTGTAAGTTTAATCACATGATAGTGTACATATAATAATTGGATTGCAAAAGGATGTCACATATTCATATTGTGTGAATAATGAGATAAGCATGTCTTATATGAATTATGAGTATTATAATGAGCAAAATGTAAACTTAGATATGTTGCTTCTTATCAATCTGATTTTGGATGACAGTGGGGGCACTGGGGTGATAAGTTAGTATACTAGCTTAATAAATAACTAATTATTATGTTATATTGAGAAATTATACCGAAAGTTTTGTATATTAATTCAAATCGAATTCGTTTATTTGTTAAAAAAAATAAAAAATAAAAAAATTATTTAATAAAATTAATTAATATTATGTTAGTAATGGTTAGATTTGTAATAAAATTTTATTTTATTATTAGATCGAGAGGAGAGAATTTAACGAGTTATTCTTGGAATATAAATTTTGGAGTATTAAAAATTGATATAAGGCGGTGATTAAAGTCATATTAAATAGATTATGAATTATTTTAGAAATTATTAGTTTGGATTATTTTAATTTGAGGTGAATATGTTTAGGTTGTGAATGACGCTTCATATTTGATATCGTTGGCAATTGAGGGTAAGATTTGTTGGAGTGTGCTATAAATGGTTTGAAAGTATCAGGTACGGATTCCGTACTTTTCAGCGATACTTTTGTTAAATTTGATTTATTCGTTTTGTTCCTCGTTTCAAATGCTGTTATTATTTCACATAATTGTTTCTTGTGAAATTCATATATTTGTTTCATTTTGGAGTTGACACACTGGACTCGTATTTGTACTATTTGAATTAGGATATCATGTTTAATATTTATTTTTGATAATTGTAGAGCGGTACATGTTGTTACCTTCTTTTGAGACCTTGTGACCATAATTTGATTTGGTTCAACATGTACATATAGAACCCTTTTATTGGTATTATGTCGCATGTGTTGTGACATGGTATTTTTATTAGAACATACCGTAGGGTATACCTGAGCTATAACCACCTGTGGGGGTACCACAGGCATGTCGTCTTGGCACGAGAGGCATGACACTCTCCGTGGCGGTGTGATTAGTCCACGGCGTCTCCGTTTTGAGCTCCGGAGTAAGTGGGCCATTTGGTGTTTTGTTGTGGGAGGCGTATGGGTTAACCCTAGTTTTCTGTTCTGCAGATTGGTGATGTTGTGTCAAACACACCTATCCGATTTGCATACATTTGGATTCGCGGTCCAATGTGTGATTTGCCTGTGTGGCATTATTTTGACTTGCCTGTGTGGCATCATTTGACTTGCCTGTGTGGCATTATTTTGACTTGCCTGTGTGGCATTGTTTTGACTTGTCTGTGTGACAAGATATATTTCTGAGCTCAATCGGTATGAAATAACCCCAGCCATTTGTTTCAGTCTATTATTTTATTGTGGTAGCTTTGTTCGTTTCGTTTCAGTTTGTTTCGTCTCCTTTCAATTAATTGGGTTAGTTATTTCAATTCATTATTTTCTTTACTCCTCTGTTTGTTCGTTATTCCTGTTGGTTTAGATATATTCTATTCATATCTTTGGAGTTTTATTTTTGTCAGAGGCAATATTTTGTCTATGTTGATTTCGTATTTCAGTTGTATATCTTTTGTACCTTTATATTCGTACTGGGCAATTGGCTCATGCTGTATTTTTCTTCCGGCAGGTTTGCAAGGGTGATTCAGAGCTAGTGTAATGAGAGAGTTGTCTTTGACCATCAATCTAGGTTGTTTCGTTTTTTTAAGTTTTGATTATTTGACTCTAGTTGGAGAATTATAATTAGTACTTTATTGGTGGATATCATTATTACATAATTTGAAGTTATTAGTGCTCTGTTTACCATTTTGAGGTTTGTTGTGCTTTGCACGTGACCTTCCTTTCCTTTTCGGGAAGGGGGTGTTACATGGATCCTCCTTCGTTAGACATCCTGACAACAAAATGTTTTACGTTTTAGATAACATTTTTGATACTCGCGAGCATATAAGTTATTAACACATAGCACATAATGTCTTTTATTATTTAGCTTCAATGGACACCTTAATCCATTCCTTAAAACTCGGTAAGAGTTGAATACCTCTATGTTTTCTATTTCCTTAAAGTTTACTTCCTAAGGTTTCCCCACCTAAGGTTCATAACCTAAGGCTTTGAATTCCTCTATGTTTTCTATTTAATCTTACTGCTGGAGTGAAATATGAGTCCTAAACTAGGATTTGTGCTTCTCTGACCTGCTGGAGATGCTCTAATAGGCTTACAGTACTGTGACACCCCCAAATTCAGGTACTCCATTCCCACAGAATTTGGTGTTCACTATCCAAAACATTATATCTAACTACCCATAATCAAAGGATAAAGACGTAATTTAAATAACTTAAACAATCATCTTTCCCATTAGAGGGGTTACATCATAATCTCAAAATAAATCCCAGGTAATCTAACCTTAAAATTATTACATCAGTTTGCGGAATACATCATATATTAAAAAAAGTCTTTAACATAATTCATTAAAATAAAATTTTCATATGTCTTCAACATTTAGACATCTTGCCCTTTCCTTTGCTAGTAGACGGCTCATCGACTTTCTTAACTTTAGCTGCAGTGTTAAATGTAAGAGTGAGCAAACAATTGTTCACTGATATAAGAAGTAGTAATAATAACAACATGAGAATGAACAACGAATGCTAGCAATAATGAACTTGTTCTGTGAATTAAGAATAGAACACAAGTTCGAAATCAATGTCTGAGGGTCTTACGACCACGAACTATGTCTCTAGTATTTAGGTATTATTACCTTAACCTTAACAATCATTAGACTGTACAGACCCTTCTTAACGTACTTAGGGGGACCAGCCCTTTGTACCATGTATTGTGCACAAACATCTAAACATTACACGTACAAAAATTTCGTATATTAGGGTTGTTCGTCTCAGTTTGAATTTAGAATTTCTGCACTAAAGAAAGTTTAGTTTGGAACTAGCTTATCAGTGTCTCTAGAATTTTAGAACACTATTCAACTTCTATCAATAAAGGTTTAATATGAGAATGTATAACTGATCAGGGCTATTAAAGTCAAAGATCGGATATCAACAATATATATAATTGAATAACATGATATACATGCAAAGTGCAATATTCAAAAGAGTTTAGAATAATCTTATATGAATCAATGTATTAGAACAATATATGCTTCGAATGATAATAAGGAAAGTAAAGCTCGCTCGATGTAACGAATTAGGTTACAAGAGCTTGCACAAACATGTTCAAGATAAACTAGGCTTGCTCAACCTTACAAGAATTTTAGGAACTTGTACAATAACGATTTAGGAATGGGAACATGCATTCAATATGAAAAGAATGAAGTTAGAAAGCTTGCTCAATGTAAAGAGTTAAGGTTTAGGAACTTGCCTTATTTGTAAGCTACACAAGTGTAAAATAATCTCCAATTACCCTACACATATCATTACAATCCCAACAACAATTAGTTGTATGAATATTAACACTATGGGTGTTAAACCATCATTTAAGTCATAACCCTAACCTGGCATCTAACCATTTAGGTTAACATACTTAACGAATCTAAAATCGCATTACGAGCCAACATAACTTACTCATTCATTTCTAACTTTTGAAAACATCACTTTTAATTTCATTATATAACTCAATTAACAATCACCTAAAACTCTTTTACACTTTGTATTACAACACCTTATAATCTGTTATTGTAGTCCACTTTATGTTTTAATATCCTTAACATGCATGCTAAACTAACCCAAGTCCGTTACGCATGACCTGCAATTAAGCAGACTTCACTGTCTGTGACAGGCTACTCGCGCTACCGCGCCAGTAATACACTGGGTAACCTTGCGCCCGCACGATGTAGCGCGCCCGCGCCCATAAGCTGTGCTCCCACGCGCCAGACAGCGTGCCCGCGCGATGCCTCAATTCCAGTTTTTTACAGACGCGAACTAATACTCTGTTATAGGCCAAAAATCCCAATTCTATAAAATTTCTCCCAAATTCAACATCTAAAACTTTGGAATATCCTATTTAAGCATGCTATACACTTCCATATACAAAACATTACATAAACATCGTTTTGAAGAATCAAAACTATATTTTTCCCAAATTTCCTCATTTTTATACTTTTAACGAATTCGATCACCACGAATTCGTTTCTTAATCATTTGACATAATTTAAACTGTGTTGTTTTCGTTTCTTACCATAGCAACACAATCCAACAACAAATTAAATATTACTACACATATAGAGCATGTATTTTTGTACTTTCTAAGCCCTATTATAAGAATAATAACATTGATATTTCAATTTCTTTCCTACACACCAATTTTTACGAATTTGATAACAAATAACAAGTATACATGATGATTAACCGACTTTTGCAAATCTATGAACATATATATACATCACCATTCACGTGATTCCCAATCACATAGAATATATATACATATATACCTAACTAAAAGTTAGAATGGGGCTAGTTTATATCTTAATTCTTTGATGGTATGAAAGCCAAATTAAGAGAAATCCTTTCCCCAAAGCCCTTCTTTTCTAACCCTCCAATATCACTGTGTTCTCTTCTTTCAATCTCCCTCTCAACACTCTGTGATATCTAGCCAAGCCTTAGAAAAGAAATAGAATGCGTATAAAAAATATAAGCTAGCCACTCCCACGTTCCCTTCCGTTAGAAAAATAAAAGGTTTGCGTCAGTTGAATAATGTCAAAGGCCATAAGGCCTTGTTTGGCTAACCAAAAACTCCCTCAAATTAAATTATTATTATATTATATAGTTACTACTTATCACACTTTAATTTGATTAATTTAAATAACTTTAGTTTAGCTAATTTAAACAACTTATAATACTAATAAAATTCTTATTATCATTACATCTTATAATTAATAAATAATTATATATCTAATTTAATTAATATATTTGACACATCACTTTATTTAATTTATCTATTTCCATTAAATTAAACAATTTATTTAGCTTAATTATTTTCTTAAATATTAAGCAATTGATTTAATTTAATTATTTCCTTAAATTAAATCCTTCAAATAAAATTATCAATACCCAATTTAATTAACATTAATCAATTTAGTTACTAAATTAATTCATCACAATTCATCAATTATTTATTTTTCTCAATAAATAAATTATTTTAAATATTTATTTAATTTAATAAATATTTAAATTAAATTATAAATTTCTCGATCGTTACAAGTAATTGGTGGGAGTATTGATGCAAAAGGAGCTGGCTTTTGGGATTGCCGGAGGTCCGGAAAGAATTGTCCGGTTGGAGCTAGGGTATGTCTTAGTACTCTGTAGTTATATAAACACAAAAAGTAACTTTTAAAATGATATATTAAACTATAATTAGTTCATAATTCAGTATATATGAATACGTAGGTTTAATGATTATAATCAATCACAAGTCACAACCATACAAATTATATGAGTTTTTCTAGCGACATTGCTAGCGACCGGTCTAAAATTTTTTTTTTTTTTTTTTTTTAAAATATCTTCCAAATAATTTATAAGATTTATTGGAACTGAAATTTTTCAGAATAAAGTGTTTTGGATGTCATTTGGATACATATAAAAAATATGCCCGTACAGACTGTACAGACATATTTTTTACATGTATCCAAATGACATCCAAAACACTTTATTCTGAAAAAAAATTCAGTTCCAATAAATCTTATAAATTATTTGGGAGATATTTAAAAAAAAAAAAAAAAAAAAAAATTTGGACCGGTCGCTAGCAATGTCGCTAGGACCCGGTCGGCGTAGAATTTTTGAAATTATATTGTAGAGTTTTTCTACGCCGACCGGGTCCTAGCGACATTGCTAGCGACCGGTCCAAAATTTTTTTTTTTTTTTTTAAATATCTCCCAAATAATTTATAAGATTTATTGGAACTGAAATTTTTTCAGAATAAAGTGTTTTGGATGTCATTTGGATACATATAAAAAATATGTCCGTACAGTCTGTACGGGCATATTTTTTATATGTATCCAAATGACATCCAAAATACTTTATTCTGAAAAAATTTCAGTTCCAATAAATCTTATAAATTATTTGGGAGATATTTTAAAAAAAAAAAAATTTGAACCGGTCGCTAGTAATGTCGCTAGGACCCGGTCGGCGTAGAATTTTTGTATATTGTATTCACTTATAGTATCTATTTTTTTAGTCATCAAAAGACTATTAGATTAACTGTTGAATTCTTTTGCCAGAGTGCATCATTACTCTTATTATACAATATGTAACACTTTGTTTTTTATTATCGATTAACAAGATTGTTTATGAATGCACTCAATAACATTCAACTGGGCTAGTGACATTGTGAAAAGTGGTTTAACATCACTAAACAGCCAACTAAGTCACCTAGACTATATTTGTTTGTAAATAATATACTTGGGATCAGTGGCGGAGTCATAACATTTTTAGAAGGGGGTCAAAATAAATCAATAAAAGAAATTATTTATTGACGCTTGTAATACTTCTTTCAAATTTATTTTACCCAATTATTGTATTTCACAACATCATATTCCAACCATTGTAAACGTGTAAGTTACGAGTCTAGTAACTTCAAATATATATATATATATATATATATATATATATATATATATATATATATAAATTCCCCGAACTATGTGACTAATAATCAGACTTTGAATTTTTTTAGTCAACTGATTAGTAATTAGTTACTTTTATAGATAAATTATAAATTCTAATATTATATATTCAAAACCTTATATTGTGATTTTGGTCATCTTTTTTAGATACAACTGAGAGTAGCTACTCAAAGTAAGAAAATGAATTAAGTCATTCTCATTTACAAGAAACATGATACCAATGTATGATTAAGTCAGTAAGACAAATGAGTGTAATATTAATTAATTAATTATCAAACTTATTTAACATTATTTTATCTTATAGTAATATTGTTAATTTATTATAGGTGAAAAGACATAAAAAATAAATAAATTAATACCATCTCATAACAAAGATCAAATTTAACTAATATTATCATGCTTCAGATTTCAGGGTTGGGGAGTCATATGATCCCCCTCGCCCCCTAGTCCCGCCCATGCTTGAAATAAAACTATTAATCCCAAGTAAGGGTATAAATAAACCGAGTCGAGCCGAGTATTTAGTTCCTCAGATTTGGTTCACAAACTTTATTGAGTATAAAAAAAGGTTTAATTAAGGGTCGTTTAGCTACCGAGTTGATCACGATCTCGAATCGAGCCCGAGTAGTTTGAACTTTTCGAACAAATATGATCCAAGTATCAACAGAAAATTACAATTTGAGGAGGTTCGAGTAATTTATCGAATTTTAAAGTTTGCTCATATTTTAATCATTTATATTTTGAGTTGAGCTCGAATCGAATTTTTAGTCGAGTGAGTACGAATCGAACCCGAACTGTTTGCTCATTTTACCGTCTTAATCCCAAGTGTCTTGTTTATTTACAAATTTAAACTTGAGACTATTAGTCTAGGGATTATAAAATAGCTTAAATGTCTTGGGATTATAATTATAATCCTCATATTATAATCCTAGGATTAATAATCTTGTATTATAATCTCATGATAAATTATAATCTCGAGATTATAATCCTTACAAACAAATATAGCACTACTGATCAACAGTTGCAACCATGTAAAGGTTAGCAACATTAAAATTATAGCTCCGAACCTAACTCTGAACACAGATAGTATTCATGTTCAAGGCTCAACCGATGTTACAATCATTACAAGTACCATTAAAATGGGGGATGACCACCAAATAAAATGAGAGTCTCCATTCTTCGTATATTTCTCATCATCATTTTTCTCTCTCCCATCATCATGATTTCAGATTCTAACATATTTTAAATCTGGACCATAAAATAGAGACTCCATTGTATTTGAAATGGGTAGAATAAGGCTGTAAAATGAGAAAACAATTTGGGCTCGATTCGTACTCGCTTGACTAGAAATTCGATTCGAGTTCGACTCAAAATATAAATGAGTCAAATATGAGCACATTTTAAAATTTGATAAATTACTCGAATTTCCTTAAATTATAATTTTCTATGATACTCGGATCATATTCGTCCGAAAAGTTCAAACTGCTTGGACTCGATTTGGAATCGTACTCGACTCGGTAGCTAAATGGATCTCAATCAAACGTTATTTTATACTCGATAAATTTTGTAAATCAAATCTGAGCAACTCAATACTCAGATAACTTCGGTTCGTTTACACCCTTATGAGAGAATCCTAATTCTACAAGGTTGCCCTGAACATGGGGTTAGGTAATTTAAATTTAACTTGTACGTATTCCCTCTGTTCCACACACAAAAAAAAGTCTTGTTCATATTCTTGTATTTGATACCTCCTACTATTTATTGAAACATCTAATTCAAAAAATTATTATTATTTATCAAACAGTCAAATAGACTGAAACATATTAAAATTGTACTCCGTTTCAAAAGTTAAAAATATTATGATATAAATAATTGAAATGGTAATTATTTCAAACAAACTAACATGATACTCAGAAAGAAAGTCAATCGTAGCAACAATCACATTTCAAAAATAATAACAGTTGTGATAATTGAATACTATAACTCATGAGGTAGGTGGTCGATAATCTTAGACCTAAATGCTAGCTAAATACTGATTTCGTTTCTTTAAAAAAATAGTTTCATTTGTTAAATATTTTTATTTCACAACGTAAAATAAAATACATCCTTAATATATTTGAAAATTTTATAATCAGACTCGTTGTGTAAAATTGAGGGAGTAGAAAAGTAGGCCGAGTGATAAATCAAACTTAGCCAAGTGCGGCTTTGATAGTTTTGCAAGCATGGCATGTCCAATATTTTGCAAGCCCTAATCTTTTCTTCTTAATAATATGAATCGATTATCTTTTGGGTCATGAAATGCTTTATTAAATAAGATATTTTTAGTTTAATAAGATGTTAACGCTAAATTTTGTACGCCTGACGAAATCACCAATATAGCAGGTCAAAATCGCGCTAACGGTTGATTGTATTCTTGTGAAATCAAACTCACGAAATACACTCACATAAATATAAAAGAAGAGTTAAAATATGAACAGAGAATTTACGTGGAAACCCAATTGAAAAAAACTACGGAGAGAGAGAAATCCAATATAATAATATGGATAGTACAAATTGTTTATTTGTGCCATATGTAATTGTGTACTATGTCGTCCTCCCCAAACCTTTGCTTATTGCTGTATTTATAAATGTCATGTCCACCTGAATTCAATTAGGAGTAGTAGTCTTTTTCAGAATCACTTCATAACTGCAATTAATGATTAATCATTTCCTTCCCAAGTTAGATCTCCTTATCCCACCAAATAAGGAAACACAATCTTACTTTAACAAGGACTCTTCCCATAGCTTTCAAAATAAACGTATATAGGCCAACACCAAATCCGGTCCATTAAATATGTTGAGCTACATCTTGGCTAGACCCAAATAATTACATCCCAACATTGCCCCCAGTCTCTTATTTATAAGGAACTTAAAATAAGATAGTATAAAAATTTATCCCAACAAAAGATCTGTATCTGCCGAATATGAACTGTCTCACCCAAACACCATACATACGTCTAACAGATAATCATCCTTAACCCAATGAAACCCTATAAAAACAAATGTTTTCCACAAGGTCGAACCTCCGAAAACACCAAAGTTCGCCCCTAAGGTTGTACATACCGCCGAACATAAAACAAATGTTCTCCCAAAGGCTGAACATACCACCGAACCTCCGAAAATACCAAAGTTCGAACAAAAGCTAAACATAAAATAATTGTTCGCCCAAAGGCTGAACACACACCACCGAACCTCCAAAAACACCAAAGTTCACACAAAGGCTGAACGTTTCACTAAGCACCATTAAAATAAATGTTCGCCCATAGGTTGAACAAACGTTCGCATAACGGCTGAACATATCTCTGAACTCTATTAAAATAAATGTTCGCTTAGAGGCAGAACAAACGTTCGCACAAAGGCTGAACGTATCACCGAACTCCATTAAAATAAATGTTCGCCCAGAGGCTAAACAAACGTTCGTCCGAAGACTTAACGAACGTTCCCACGAGGCTGAACAAACGTTCGCACGAAGGCTGAACGTACCTCCGAACATAAAACAATTGTTCGCCCAAAGGCTGAACACGCACCACCGAACCTCCAAAAACACCAAAGTTCGCACAAAGGCTGAACATATCCGACTTTATAACACCATCCGTCCTTATAACTACCGAATGTAGATAACCGAGGACATAATGAAGCTGACGTGATATAGTCCGTAGCAAACTAAAATTATTCGAAGTATCATAGGCGAACATCTCATACCATTGAAGTTTATACCAGGCTTGTGTATCCTGCCCCCTAGCCAACTCAGCCCGAATAAATAAAAAAGCCTTAATCAAATACTAATCTTTTATCTTGCCCAAAAATACTTTCTCATGCTAACTTTATTGTTGTGTCGAAGAGATACGACTAGTCCACTAATTTTACTTCCAAAGCCATTAATTTCGGTGAAGCCTTGACTGAGTTTTATGAAGTCTCGATCAAATTTTATTCTACAGCTCATAATGGTAGGCGCCAAAGCCGAAATAATGAACAAACGTGGAAGTGGGATTGAAGCCCATTCGTAATCCCTGTCCATCCATGTGACTAAAACCCCAAACCTCTTTCTTTTTCTCTTTAGCTTTCCCGAAGCCATATGTCCAAGGTGGTGGTATACATGTTGCATTTCTTTAATCTCCAAGTTAGTAGTCCTCCCCTTTTTTCAAGATAATACAAGTATACTAAATTGGAAGGCCGCCCTTGCTAGTGTCTGCTATTTTCTTGCCGAAGTCCGATAGAGGTTTGCCGAAGATTAACCGAATCGTCATTTCCACCGCCTTTATCCCCAAACACTCCGCCACCACTGGCTTCCCTCCTCACATTTAGAATCCTATTTATACTCAAGATTACTTCCGTTCCAGAAAAATTCATGCCACAAATATAGAATTCATTCCACTCCAATTTTATATGTAAGGCTGTTTACGCTCGGCCAATTCCAACTGCTGACAAATCGCCACAAGCTTTGAGCACGTGAGGAAGAGTGAAGCTATTCGGACAGACACTCAATTCCTGTATTCTGGTATACAAGTTAACATGCTTAGGGCGGAGATGGGTATTTGCCGAAGAGTACTCCGTCAGTCGATTTTTACCGTCGTATCTCATGTTGCCTGAATAGAGATTTATACGCGGCTAATTTGGCAAAGCTCTTTATGTCTGCACAATTGTCTTGCCCCTTCATGAGTTTATAAATAAAGACGGAGGCATCAATGGAGTGAACAGGTGTAGCTGCAACAAAGAGATTATCGTCATCGTGAACTATAGCTCGCAGTAGGCCCAGTACCGCCACACCCGCTACAATGGCGAGAAAAGACTTCACTATCAGCGGCTATCGCCGGTCCCATGTCAACATCGCATGTATCATTCTCTATAGTAGCCTTGTGCTTTTGAGTTTTCCTCTTCGTTCTCTCTTCAGCACAGCAGCAGGACGGTAAAGAAGAGAATGACGGGGTTATGCTTTAGATGTAGTGGATGAAGCTCAAGGACTCCCGTACTGGTTGATCACGCAGGGAGGGAAGGGGTCATAATTTCGACCCGGGGTGGGTGGGCTCAACTTCTTCGGGTTTGGTAAACCGGCTAAGCACCCCTTTCTGCCTTCTTCCTTAGAAAAAGAATACCTAGGCATGATCTGAACTTTAATAAGTAGACAAGGTATCAGTGGACGTTAATAAGCATAAAAGGGAATGAATTTTATAATGTCAATCATGTGCTCCAAATACAATTCACTGGAAGTAGTTAGTATGAATTTTATTTTGAGGTAAGTTGGTCAATTGACCAATAGAATACTGACACGCATGTGAGGTTGTATGTGTGTCAGTATTCTATTGGTCAATTGACCAACTTACCAAAAAAATAACCTCATGCTAACCGGATCCCAATCCACTAACTCATGAAGTATATTCTATATGAATGGTTATACATAATATGCATACGTGTAAAGTAAAATCAAATAATGATGATGCTATAATCTTAATTATGTTGAACAGATTACTAGTAGAAGGCTCAATGCATATTTCATATATATTCTTTAAATTAATAAAAAAAAAAAGTAACTTAGCTTTTATGCGTTGGCTCTTTTCTTGATAAATCGGTGATTTTAACAATATTAAAACGTTCCCCGGCAACGGCGCCAATGTTAACGCCTGATTTTGTACACATGACGAAATCACCAAAACAGCAGGCCAAAATCTCGCTAACGGTTGATTGTATTGTTGTGAAAATTAGTGTTAGCTAATAAATATAATGCTTATGTACATAACGATCATGTTGTTTGTTCTATATTTCAATTTTCACAGCATTGGCAGCCTGGGAAAGGAACTGAATGAAGCTGGTGTTGAAAATACGAATAAAGTCTTGGGCTAAAAGAATCGTCTCTCTTAAGAATTTGACTGAACTTGCTTTGCCTATACTTCAGCGTCATATCTCAAACTCATTTGAGGGGATAACATTTGCTATCGAAAATACCGGATGGTCAATACTCAATACTGGTTTTATATCAATAATAAAATTATAAGTTGGGCCACCACATAAAAATATTGTCATTGATAGTATTCACATAATCGACAAGAAAAGAGAGAATGCAAGATGTATCAATTCCTTTAATTTAAACAAATTAAATACTAACAAAATTTACTTAATTAAGTGTGTCAAGATGTTTTCAAAAAAAAAAAATTTGTCTCAAGACTTTCAACAGGAATATTAACTCCTATATTACTCTTGCTAAATGAACTGTTTCAAATTGATACATTTCTCTTAAAATGAGACTATTGTTTGACCTTTTCTACTCATGTTAAGATCTGTCTAAAACATGCAATTGTTGTACTATTAAATTTGAAAACTAAATTTTTCAACAAGGAAATATATATTATTGACAAGAATATATTACATGCATGTGCCTTTAATTGTTTCTGGACACCTGCAAATGTTTATTTTCTGTTCCACTATTTCAAACAATTTTAGAAAATTCATTTTACTCTTGAGCTTCTTCTTATTTAGGTTAGTAATTACTAATATTTTCATAATTTTTTTGTTTTTCTTTACATATATTTGCAGACATCAGGAGTACTAAAGATTAGCAAGTGCTATACAAAAAATATACAAGGGACATCAGCAACACAAGTTGCTAGCTGTTACATTTGATTGCAGTCCAAGCAATCCATGCAGAGGGATCAAATTACAAGACGTAAAGCTAACTTATAAATATGAACAAACAGGCTGCAGCACAATCGCTTTGTATAAAAATATAGGTGGATCAAGCACCGGAGTTAATTTTCATGCCAAATACTTGTTTAATATATAGCTAATTAATTTTTTGTATCAAACTTTAAGGTTTTGCTTATTTTAATTGGTGATTTCTATTAATCTTGTCTTTTTTCATAGTAATAAAATGGCAAAATTAGATATAATTTTCATGTGTATATAAATAATATAGATTTGTGAATTCTCATTCCTATTAAATTTGTGGATTTTATTTTTTGGGGAAATATATGTAATAATTTTATTTATTTATCCCATCCAAATGTAGCATTAAAAAGGGAAAACAAAGATCGTATATGTCTTTCTAGGCCAACAAATTTAGACCCGTCTAGAACAGACTAATTTTTTCATATTGAACTAGGTTAAACTTTGGGATTTCGATCCTACCTTCAAATCTGTACGCCATAAAGATTTGGTTTTATAGTCTTAAATTGAACAAATTAGTGCTAAACTTTAAAATAATAACTTTAATTTGAATTTTTACTCTCTTTTTTCAAATCTCAAAGTGAACAATGACTGCATTCAACGGATCCGGTATCAAAGTAAATTGGTTAACTGACCAATACAGTGTTAATACGCAGAAAAAGATCAACTCTCGGCCTACTTGTTGATACTATATTAATCAGTTAATTAAAATGAATTTCATACTAATCACTCCCACATCCAACTATATATTTATTTTCATTTAATGTAACGGATCCGGTGATTATGCAGTAGAGTATGTTTATTTTCGATATCTACATTAAAATATTGGCGGCCACGAGGAAAAGAGTTTGCACAATAATAATGAATGATTAGCAACTACTAAAATAATACTCTCTTAATCTAAATTTATAAGTTTAGGGGCTATTTGTTTATGACAGAATGGCTGAATCAGTCAGCCATTTAGTGTGTTTGTTTTGAAAAAAAAAATCGATTGAATGGCTAAATCGGTCAATCATTCAAACGATTTGGGCTGAATGTTTTAGTGTTATTTTTTTGGTTGAATGGGCTGAATGAGGGCCGAATGAAGTTTTTTTTATACAATATTAACTAGTAAAATTTATTAGCAACTAGTAAAATAGTAATACTCTCTTCATCCAAATTTATAAGCTTAGGGGCTATTTATTTATGACTGAATCGGTCAGTCATTCAGTGTGTTTGTTTTGGAAAAAAAAATTGTCTGAATGACTAAATCGGTCGGTCATTCAAACGATTTGGGCTGAATGTTTTAGTGTCATTTTTTTGGTTGAATAGACTGAATGAGAGTCGAATGAATATTTTTTTATGCAATATTAACTTTTATAGTAATATTAAATGAATTTACAATAATTTTGAATTTTTTTAGAGGGCTAAAATAATAAAAATATGTTATTCAGATGTTTCAGATATGTCAATTATCAAACAATTTTTTTCATTCAGATTCATTCAGTTTTTATCAAACACCCCCTTACTTAGCCTAGTTTAATAATATATGTTTATTAAAAAAAGTATTTTTAAATTATTCATCTTAACTATTTTATGATCATTTTTTTTGTTTTTATTAATTTCCTAATTCTTTTTTATAATAATAAAATAGAGGAGAGAGAAGAGGAAAAAAAAAGAAAGAATAATTTTGCTTCCAATATCAAAGTTACTAATATAGTGCTATTGTTATCAATGTATGTCATGCATATTTTAATGAAATTTTTTATAAAGGTAAATGCGGGTAGTATTGAAAAAAATAAGCTCTAAAATAGTATTATTAAAATAGAAAGAGGACAAATAATTTTAAATAAATCAAAAAAAAATAATTAAGACAAGAAAAATTGGACGGAGAGATCAGTACCACACAGTGGTTTTTCTTTTTTTTTGTAATAAGATTTTTTTTTCATTGGATATAAGACTTGTTTGAGGATGACATATTTTAAAATGACATTTAAGTGGTGACCTATAAACAATAGTGGTTGTCATAACATTGACTTATAAGTCAAAAATTAAATTAAAATAAAATATGAATGTATTTGACTAAATTAACTTATAAGTTAAAATAAAATATAAAAATTATTAAAATAAGGGCAAAAGAGTTTTTATATTTGGTCAAACTTACTTACTTTAGTCATTTTTTTAGAAATACAAAATTATTACTTATCAAAATTATTTATAAGTCAATTTATAAATAAAAAAATAAATTACAACTAAATAATAAAAAATAAAGTATAAGTCGGTTTGATTGACTTAAAAGTTGGTGCCAAAGAGACCTATATTCTTATCATGATACTGAAAGTTTTAAGAGAAACGTGAAACTAATGATTTATTTGGTAGACAGCATTAATTCATTGGAATATTTTATTGATGGATGGTATGGATAGTTTTCAGCCTATCGAGTGTGAACTTAATTGAAGAGAAGTTGACTGTTACTTCTATGCTGACTTTCCTTTGATGGCTTTTCTTTTCCTTGTGCAACTTTCTAGAACAACTTGTAACTATTACAATAGATAAAAAAAATGATACTATATATTAGGAATATTTATATAAATTTTTTATTAAGTAGATAAATATTAATGATAATTTTTTTAAAAAATTTTGTAATAAATGAAACTCTTTTATAATTTTTTAAACGGTCCCATGTATCGATAAATTTCGCAATCATAAATTAACATAAATATATCACAATACATAACAGAACTCTTATAACTGTGTTTTGGTAGAAGTTTTTGGGTCCGGGGGGCGTCCGGTACTAATGATTGGTACTAACGACCGGTATCTTTTTTTAACCTTTTTTTTTATCACAATTATAAGAATAATAAATAAAAAATAAAAAAAAAAATTGAACAAAAAATTATAAAAGAAAGTATATTTTTTATTAAAAAATAAAATTACACGGTACCGGTCGTTAGCCCCCCTGAAGCTTTTTCCATATATCAACATATTAAAATAAATGAATTTAAATAAAAAATATAAAATAATATAAGTAAATGTTCATAACTTTTATTGTATTCTTCACTTGTAAACATATAAAATTAAATAACATGGGGGGATCGTTTATTACGAGATATTTACTAATTTAATAGGATATATTATATGAAGGATGATAAAATAATAAATCGGACAATATTTTCAAACTTGAATATATACTTTTTTTTAAATCCTAATATGTTGTATTGTAATTATAAACTATTTTTTTATGTTATAATTTATAATATAATTATAAACTATTTTATCATCTAACATATTATTTGTTTGACATAAATATATCGCTTAAAATATTATTTATTTAATATAGACGAAAAAGTTATATTTGTATTTTCTTCAACTTTCTCATACCTGTCTCCAGGGCGAAGCCGGTTTGGGGTCAATTTATCTTATTGGAAAAAAAATTATTTTATAATATATGATAAATTTAAAAGAAATTTAAGTATAATGAATAAATTGATTCCACTGAAATTTTATAATTTTTTTAATATACGGGGTCAAATTGATTTTCTTATAACTTTCTTAATTCCATGTTACTTCTACTCCTTGATGTATGCATTCTCCTCTAATATTTTTAAAATAAATAATAATCTAATTTATATTATTTTTATAACATAAGAAATTTAAATATTTATAAACGAATTTGTAATTAGAAAGACGTATTAGGAATCAATAAGGGGTGTATATACATACATATATATATATATATAGTTTTTTATGCGGGTGGTCCGCATTCGGACCACTTTTAGCGACAGACAAAATCGTCGCTAAACTCGTCGTCATAGAGTCTGAACCGTCGCCATAGCTCAGAACCGTCACTATAACCCGATTCAGACCCTATATATATATATATAGTCCGGATCCAGTCCGGGATCCCGGACTCTACTAAAATACGGACCTTTTTTTTTTGCTTTTTTTTGCTTTTTTTTTTTGAAACAACTAAAAAAAAAAAAAATTTATGGAATTGAAATTTTTCCATAATACAGTGTTTTGGGCGTGATTTGGATGCCTATAACGAAATATGTCTGTACATTCTGGGCAGACTGTACATACATTGGTTGGTGTAGGTATTAAAAACACGCCCAAAACACTGTATTATGGAAAAATTTCAGTTCCATAAATTTTTTTTTTTTTTAGTTGTTCTACAAAAAAAAAAAAAAAAAAAAAATTAAGGGTCCGGATTTGATCAGGTCCGGGAGTCCGGACCTGATCAATTCTGTATATATATATATATATATATATATATATATATATATATAGAGTCCGGATCAGGTCCGGACTCCCGGATTTTATAAAATCCGGACCTTTTTTTTTTTTTTTTTTTTTTTGCTTTTTTTTTTTGAAACAACTAAAAAAAAAAAAAAAAAATTTATGGAACTGAAATTTTTCCATAATACAGTGTTTTGGGCGTGATTTGGATGCCTATAACGAAATATTTCTGTACAGTCTGGGCAGACTGTACATACATTGGTTGGGGTAGGTGTTAAAAACACGCCCAAAACACTTTATTATGGAAAAATTTCAGTTCCATAAATTTTTTTTTTTTTTTTTTTAGTTGTTTCAAAAAAAAAAAGCAAAAAAAAAAAAAAAAATTTGGGGTCCGTATTTTAAGTCCAGTCCGGGAGACCAGACTGGATCCGTGGCCTATATATATATATATATATATATATATATATATATATATATATATATATATTAGGTTCCATCCACAACAACCGGTTGCTGTGAAGCAACCCTTTTTTTGACTTATTAAAAATTCGACTGGAGCAAAAAAAAAATTCAACAGGCCAACAAAAGAGTTGCTCCACAGCAACCGGTTGCTGTGGATGGAATATATATATATATATATATATATATATATATATATATGTGGTCTCCTTTTCTAGCGACCCTTAAACAGCGATTCAAAAACGAACCAGCTATAGCGACGGTTTTTTTCGTCGCTATAGCCAGTTCGTTTTTAGTTCGCTGCCTTAAACAGCGAATCAAAAACGAACCAGCTATAGAGATAATTTTTTCCGACGCTATAGCATACAAAGTCGACGATATAACTATGGCGATATTTCAAATTGTCGCTATAGCCGATTCATTTTTTGTTCGTTGTTTAAGGTTCGCGACCGTGTGTGTGTGTGTGTGTATATATATATATATATATATATATATATATATATATAATGTTATTACTTGTTATATTAACAATATTGTAATCAAATACATGATTTACATATGCAATCAAACAAAAAATACAAAATTATTTAAAAAAATTGGCTCTGGACGCTGTCCCCAAATTACCACTAAATTATTTATAATATCACAATATTTTTACCACAATGAATAAAATTCCTGACTTGGCCACTTGCTGCCGCCTAACCTAATTATTTCCCCTTCCCCAATTAAATGTACCTCTTAATTACCTTACTTCTGTGCAATTTTTCCTAGTTCCAAATCAAGCAATATGGAGAATTTTCATTACTAACGTCACTTAACATTAGGAGTGTTCATGAAATAACATAAATGGGAATATAGTTATTTATACTAATCTATGATAATTTTTCTAAATAATTAATATATTTGAAATTTAAATTTCTAAAACTAATAAAAAAGAAAGTGCATATATTGATTTTTTATATATTTCTTTCATTCCGGTATTAGGAATTGTTGGGTCATGATATTTTATGTACATTGGGCCGAACTCCTTGGTGGATACATTGGGTTATCACAGTTGGATCCTGGTGTTATTGGGCCAAGTCATTGGGCCAAGTCATTTGGTTTATATATGTTGGGTCTAAAAAGTTTTGGGCCGGATCGTTGGGCCGACCCATTGAATGATAAATATCTTCACTTGGGCTTTGACCAGTGATGATGACAAAGATAATGGCTGACTAATATCTTACATCGCATTAATGAGGATTGGACAGTCGGCCAGCGGTGGACAAAGGGGATGGGATCAGTAGGTAAGCTACCTGCAGTGGGATGGTGTCAGGGGAGTCGGTGGCACACAAAACCAGATCTTGGAGTATATGATAGAGAGGAGGTCACACATGCAAAGGTAACTGATTATTTCTCTCTCAAAAGACACTATATATTTTATCCTCCATTGTTAACCTTGTGATCGCCTGTATTGACTCTCACGCCGGAGTTATCCCCCGACGGTCGAAGCCGTCAAGCTTTTGGTGTTGTCGTGTTTATTGTGCAGGATTCGGACGAGCTTTACGTGATTGGGGTTCATGGAAAGATCTTGGCGTTAACATTGGCGCTAGAAGGAAGGCCGTTTTCTAGTGTTCTTGAGTTTTCAATCACAACTGTTCATTTGTTCTACGTCGAAAGTTATGGTGAGGAGTAGAACAACCACACCAGAGGGACAACTGAGAGCTGTGAGCTCGTCTGTTCAACGTATTTCTATCAAGGATCGTTTGGGTCCTTCAAAGAGTACTCATGGGAGCACGGCTTCTAAACACAACTCAGAGGGTTCTCGTTCGAGAGCTCATGGTGAAGCCAGGAGGAGGTTGGTCTTTGCTGCTAACAAAGAACATAATCATGGTCGAAAGCGATTAGAAGGCTCACCGCCTAGAACTCGACACCGAAGTGGTCAGGATGATAAGGCTGCCAAGTTGGCAAAGATGGCGGATGAGGCAGATAAAGCTTTGGAGATTCTTCTAAAGTAGAGAGAAGATATAGCCGAATAGATGCTTCGGATGGAAGAGTTGAAGGATGAAGTGTCCAGTTATGTTCAGTCTGAAAGACGTAGCAAGCCCAAGGATGTACAGCAAAGAGAAGGGAAAGAGCATGTGCACCCTGGTCATATGTCTCGAGGCCGTCCTCGTGACCGAAGAAGACCAAGAAGCCGTACTTCTGAGGTATTGAAGAGAGATACCTCACCCTAGGGGTTCTCGGGGCTATGGCACAAGAAGATGAGGGAGCAACTCAAGAGGATATTCACCAGAGAATACAAAGAAGGCACTCCGCCTTGAGTGTTCTCGCCACAGTGAAAGGGCTCATCACCGAAGCAGATCTAGAAGCCGCACTCCTGAGAATCCGAAGAGGGCACACCACCCTACAGATACTCATCGTCGAAGAAGCCCATTTAAAGCTGTAGGTTCGGAGTTCGGATGGAAAAGACCAGACTGTTCAGAAGAAACTTTGAGGAGATTCATGTCCAAATTAGCAGAAAGATGTTTGCCATTCTTTGATACGTTGAAAGGACCAAAGAACGCTAAGACGTTCCAGTGGACTTCAGAATCTAGTTCATTGGTAGTGGGAACAGTTTTGGTGCGTAAAGTTGGGGGTAGGCAGTACCCGATTTACTATGTAACCTATGTCCTTAGGGATGCTGAAACCAGCTGAGGAGTCTGACAAAGCCATTGCAGTGTTTCAGTAGAAGCAGAATATGTTCTTCGGGAAGTTCACGAAGGCATCTGTGGCAATCATTTGGCTGCGAAGTCGTTGGCCTACAAAGTGCTTCGGCAGGGATATTATTGGCCTGCAATTTTTCAGGAAGCTACGGAGTATGTGAAGAAATGTCAGAAGTGTCAGCTCAACAGTCCGATCTCACATCAGCCACCGGAAGAGCTATATTCGATTCTATCTCCTATACCATTTGTTTCTGGGGGTAGATATATTGGGTCCATTGCTGTAAGCTAAAGGTCAGGTTTGTGGGATCGAAGTTTGAAATATTCTTGAAAGAACTGGGGATTCAGCACAGAAAGACTTCGGTAGCTCACCTACGAATTTCATGGTTGAAAGGAGGTTCGGGTGGACTCGCTGACCATTCGATGGTAGCCTATTTGGCAAGTGCTCCTTATGAATTTTTTAGGCCCCGAATGGTAAACAAATTTCATGGTTGAAAGGAGGTTCGGGTGGACTCGCTGCCATTCGATGGTAGCCTATCCGGTAGGTGGTCCTCATGAATTTGTTAGGCCCCGAGTGGTAAACAAATTTCATGGTTGAAAGGAGGTTCGGGTGGACTCGTTGACCATTTGATGGTAGCCTATTCGGCAGGTGTGTCCTTATGAATTTTCTAGAACCCCGAGTGGTAAGCAAACTTCATCGATGTAAGGAGGTTCGGGTGGAATCGCTGACCATTCGATGGTAGCCTTATCGGCAGGTGTGTCCTTATGAATTTGTTAGAACCCAGTGTGGTAAACAAATTCCATGGTCCTTATATACTTGTTATACCTTTCATGGTAAACAAATTCCCGATGGTGCAAGGAGGATCGGCTGGATTGACCTTATACCTAATCTGTCTCATACTTCGGTAACGATAAGTATGCATTACTTTATTTTGTTCAAGTGTTGAGTTCGGATTACCTTATTATTATTCTTAAATGTCATGTGATTTACTTGATTAACAGTTTAAATTAAGTTCAAAAGAAGCTTGTACATTTTTCAAGTTGATTGATGGTGAATTATTGACAAGAAATGTTCACACAGAAGTAATAAGGCATGAAGTTGATATTTCATTAATATTAACTGTTCACAAAAAGTTAGAATTTTTGTGAGATTCCGAATTTTATGAAATAAAAGTATTCAATTTTTCTATTTTGGTAAATGGTTAAATTGATAAAAGGTTAAAGTTAAGGGTGATATTTAAAAAATTTTCAAAGTAAGAAAGTTTTCATAAAATAATCGGTAGTAAAAGTATAGTAATACGCGTGGTTGCATAGTAGCACACGGTATTGATTATTGATGCTTACGTTAAAAGTCACTCAGTTATACTCAATTATTGCTACATTAATTGTTGCATCATATCTCTCATATTATTGATTCAATTATTGTCACAGTAGCATCTACATAATATGTTATATTATTAAATCAATAATTGAGACGACAAAGTTATTCATATTATTATTTGCAATTTTAACAATGTCTAGAAGTTCTGTCAAGGAAAGGTTTGGTCACCTAATTGCGCGCTAATAAGGAGAAATCCTTATTGGAAAGCCCCCTATTTCTTGAGAACGACCTGGTTGTTAAATATTGTGACTTATAATATTAATGATGAATGTTATAAAAAAATTGAATTTGAGTTCGGAGTTGAATTTGGAGACGCGAACGTGATATTTGAGTCCGGAACGATGAAATTAGTATAAATAGACTATAAACACAAAATTTATTGAGGTTGACTTTTTGGTCAAAAAGTCAACAGTTGACTTTTTCAGAAAAAGTCAAACTTTAAAATTTTAAAAATAAAATTTTTGAGAAAAATATTTCCATTGTGTTGAAATTGTTAGTGTTAGTAGAAATCGATATTTATTTCGATAATAATTGATGTCTGGAGGTTATACTGACCAATCGGGTAATTAATCGAATAAATGAACAATTAATTGCTATTAATTCACATGATTATAATTTTTTGTTCACATGTGTGTACTATTGATTCACATTCATGTACTATTAGGGAAGGTGGTGCAAGATTAATAATACTTGCATGACCAAGTTAAAAATGGAGGTACTATACTGTAATTCGTATTTTCACATGATTATAACTATTAAGTCACATGATTATAACTATTAATTCACATAATTTACTATTAAGGGAGGTGGTGCAAGTTTGATAATACTTGCAGGACTAAATTAAAAATGAAAGAAAAGTTGAAGGTATTGTACTTTAATATTTCGAGCCCCAAAACGTGCAATTATCAAAACTATATTTTTCTATAAATAGAAGCTCATTCTTCCTTCATTTCTCACCAATTCACTAAAGCTATAGATCAATTATTATAGAGAAAAATTATAGAGAGAAAGAAAAAGAGAAGTCTGCTATCTCACTATTCAGTATCCAGTTTTTTCTAAGGTAAGGGTATTATTTCTTTCGTATTCATGAAGAGAGCTATTGTTATTCTATTCCTTATTATTATGTTGGAATAACCTGTCTATAGACCTAGCAAACATGGCTCAAGCCCGCGAGCCGGGCCGGTCCGCCCGTCACGGGCCGGGCGGTGGGCTGTAGCTTTTTAGCCCAAGAAAATACGGGCCACTTTGGCCCGGCCCGTGAAGGCCCGACCCGCGGGTGGCCCGACCCGTGGCCCGTAATTTTTTTATTTTTTTTAAAAAAAAATAAAATATTGCTATCTGTGGATTGTAAGGTTTGAACAAAGACATGTAAATAAATAAATAAGAGTTTAATAGAACAAATTTATTTTGTCCTTGCTGTCTAGAGTTATTGTAAAAAGATTTCAGGACTAAGAAAATATTAGGGGCAGGTCAACAATATTATCACTTATCAGTCTTCGTTGGCTTTTGGAAATGGAATTGATACTGGACAACACAGCAAGAAACGTCAACCTCTATTCCGATCCCCTACTGGCTACAAAATGTTCTCAAAATTATTACTCCTTCCGTCCCAAATTAACTGCTCAATTTTGATTTTTTTAAGTCAAATTGATTATTTTTAGAATTAATAATTAAGTATATATAAATATATTTCTAAAATTATAAAATTTAGGATTAGTAATAAATTGTATATACTTTCTTTTGGTTATAATCTCTTTACCTATATTTTAGCAAAAATAATAAAAATATTAATTTTAAAAACGATCAATTTTACTTTAAAAAGTCAAAATTGAGCAATTAATTTGGGACAGATAGAGTAATATTATAATAGTTCTATTATCAAATTATTACTGAATTTAGTACTCAAGAGTAAATGGAATTTTTTTACTTTTTTTTAAGCTTCGTGGAAGTGTAAATTAATTAAAGTAACTGGTGCTCTATTGGAATGTGAACATGAATATTTGAACACCCGCCTTGTTTCTTTTTGTTGGTGATTTTTTTTCAGTTGGAACTTAGACAGTATGTTTGTTTTTCCATGCTGTATATATGGACACTGTCTCCAATAAAAGTCAGATGAAGTCATTATATTTTATTAACTTGTTATGATTCCAGTATTCCATTGGACAGCCTCTTCGTACATTGTTTCCAATGGCTAGTGAATAGTGATGATGCTTTAGATCTGTTATCAAAGATGTTCATATATGACCCAAAATCCAGAATTTCCACGCAGCAGGAATTAAAGCTTCGGCTATCCTTAAATTAAGCGGACCACCTCTAATTTTGGATGAAATGCATCCTGCTAATCTCATGTCTCCTTGATTTATTAATTATTTTATTATTTTTAATATTTATTATTATTATTATTTCTTTTTGATGATCATTGTTGCAAAAAAAAAAATTAAAGGAAGAAGCCAGCGGGCCGACCCGGCCCAAACCGGGCCACGGGCCTAAGAATTTTGGCCCATCAAAACCCAGGCCATTTTGGGCAGGCATGTCGTTGGCCCGGCCCGCCCGTTTGCCAAGCCTACCTGTCTATGCGAAGTAATGCATACATGGTGAAATTCTTCTATTATTTCATTCTTTATTATTCTGTTTCGTTCTTTATTATTCTGTTGGAATATCCTGTTTGTGCGGATTACGCATGACCTGGTTTCATTCTTTATTATTCTGTTGAGAATAACCTGTCTGTGTGGTCTATCGCATGCATAGTGAATTCTTTTATTATTCCATTCTTTATTATTCTGTTGAAATAAGTGTCTATGTGGATTACCGCATGCATGGTGAATGATCATTTATATTCATTCCTTATTAAATTGTAGAAATGATCTGTTTACGTGGATTACCGCATGACGGGTTAAAATTCATTTGCAGTTTCGTAATTTTTCGGACATTCAAAAATTCTGGAAAAATTTGGGAGGATATTATTATAAGTTTTCTAACATCTCAAAGTAGAATCACTGAAAGAGGAGTTATAGATTTTTGTATGGACTATTTTTAACAAAGCACGAAAAAATTAAAAAAGGAGAAAAAGTTACTGTCCAAAATTTTGTAAGGGCTGTTTCGGCCACTTAATTTGTGAGAAAAATTCTGGCCTTTTGGGACATGAAAATATATGGTATAAAGTACCTCCTGTCCAAAAATGAGCTCATTCCGACTTAAAATGAACAAGTTATGACTATTTCAATATTTAGATTTTTCCGACGAAAAAATGCTATAACCGGAGTTCTATAACTCCGATGACCATGAAATTTAAACTAGAAGCTCAAGTTAACATGTGTAAGATCATGTCAAGATTTGGGAATTTCTGGAGTTAAACTTGAGGTAGCTAATTTCTTAAGGAATTAATTAGAAATTGATTTTTGAAAAATACTTAAGGGAGTTGAAAAATTATAAAAAAATACTTGTTGTGTATAAAATATATGTATATATGTTTGGACAAAGGATAGAAAAATAATAAGTTGATTTGGTTATTTTTCATGAAAATGGTTTAGTTACGAACATATGAGTTAAATATGTTATGTGAAGTTGAAAAATTGGTAAATAAGATTTTATGGCTTACAAATCCTATATAAGGTATATGCAAATTTTTTATGAGGGATTTGATCATTGGTAATAAAATCTTATGAGTATGACATTTTTGAATGATTAAATGTATTATTTGGTAAAGTGTAAACAATTAAAATAAATTATTTATAAGTTTAAGAAATGATTAAAATATTGTTATAATATTAATGATATTAGATTATGAGATTATTAAGTAATTGATAACATTTAGATATTCTTGAACCCTGGATAAATTATATTATAAATGTTTAATATTTATCATTTATCTCATTTGATTGATTCTTTATATCATTGTCATGATCCTCATGCTTATATTGTGTTGAAAGTCATCTGTGGCTTACGTGCATATATGGACTTGGTATGATTATGACCAGGGATTATTCGGAATAATCATAATCGTAATGTTACAAATGATGTGATAAAAGTCATCTTTGGCCCATAGTGCATAGATGGACTTGGTATGATTATGACCAGGGATTATTCGGTATAATCATGACCGTAATTGAAAACACGAATATTCTTGGCCCGTAGTGCATGGATAATTCGTGGTCGTAATACTAATGAATATCCTTTGCCGTAGTACAGGGATGATTCGATGATGTGGATTAATTATTAAGCTGAGTCTCAGCGATAACATATTGATAATACACTTTTAATTCGTAGAAGATAGTAGATATCATACTCTACTTGACTCTTCTATAATACAATTGTATGTCTTTGGCCTATAGAGAAAAGATGAATTGTTAATGAATATCTTTGGCCCGTAGTGCAAAGATAAATTTATTAGTATAATTATAAACAAGAATTGTGATTTGGTATAACCATGATTTTTTATGTTTCAAGTAGAGACAGGTGATAAAAATTATCTTCGTCCTGGGTGCGAAGAGGAATTTAGAATCACAATTATGATTATGTGTTATTCATATGATTGTGGACAGGAATTGTTGATTGATGTTACAGGGATAAAACATTATTGGTAGACTTTTAACATGGAGAAGATAATAGACCTGATGGTCTATTTGACTCTTCTAATGGATTGCTCGTTCCAATGGAACTATGGTTGAAAAGTTTTATCATCTACCATATGTTCTAAATCTCTAATTTATTATTGATGAAGGCTATTGATGATGTAAATTATCTTTAGTCATGATATTCTTTACTGGGCTATTTATGCTCACCATTTGCTTCACAATTCCTTTCAGGTAATAAGAGTGTAGTTGGGTCGAGAGGGGATAACAGAGAAATATTGTGATGGTCCGAGACTGTCGAAGTTTCTCAATACATTATAAAACGACATGACATGCAACAGATAATTGTATTGAGGACATAAGATGTGTGTGTCGTATTTTATACGTCACTTAATAATTGATTTTGGTGAACAACAATAGGGTGATGAGAACCCGACTTTAAAAGCGTCAAAAGTGCACCTCATTAGAATGAATATGATAGTAATCTTTTCGTTCTTCTTTGGGGTCTTAAAATATTTGCTGTTGTATTTTATATGGCTGTAACAATTTGAGTTTGGATACTGCCTACGAGACAATATTGTATTAAAACTCACAGCTTATGTGTTGTCGTACTCTGCACGACAGTTCAACAGTTGTATAAATGAAGTTTGTATTTGATTTTTATAGAGTGATATCTGGCGACTCAGAATGGGTCGGGTGGACCTATTTTGGGGGTGTCATAATTTTTACAAAAAGTTCTACAGCCAAAGGTAAAGGGGAGGTCATCTTCATGCTTCTTCATTGTCATCATCGTCGTCTGAAGAGTCTAGAAGAGATGGATCTACCTTGGCCGCGACAAGCTTTTTCTTGCCTTTACTTCGGTAGATTTCATATCCTTTGACATACATATGGACGATCTCATCGTTCAGCTCAGCGGATTTTTTGTATTCTGCCTGGATCTCCTTACGAAGATCTTCGGTCAGTGGCGGACCCAAGTTCCTAAGGGCCCGAAGTTCTCGGAGTTCCTCTTCAAGCTTTTAACTATGTGCTAGATATCTTGCTTCTTTAGCGTAAATATTGTTATTTTGCTTCGCCAAGCTCTGATTGGACTCAGTCAGATCTTCATTCTTCTTCGTCAAAATTTCATTCTTCTGAAGCAGGTCGACATTTTTATCTGTGATGACCCGATGTGTGGCTTTGGTCGTCTCCAGCTCTTTTTTGACCTTGTCGAGATCCTTCCGAAGGCACTCATTGTGGAAAAGATCAATGTCAAGGTTGCTTCTCTCTTTTGCCAACGTAGACTTCAGAATGACGTTCTCCCTTCGGGCGGCGTCTTCTTCGACTTCGGCTTCTTTTTATTTGGGACGGAGGCGCCCGAAGATAGCGTTTGCCTGAAGATGACCAATATTAGTTAATCAGTTCAAATTGATGGGCAGGGATGTAAATAGATAAGTCAAATATCAAATTCCTTTAGTCTGGTATTTCATTCCTTCGTCTATCAGGTCCATGATGGAACTATTGCCGAACCGATGATCATCGATGTCGCGAACGCATGCTATTAGAGGTCGAAAGGGAAATTTTTATTGAATTCTGGCCAGGGAGTGGGGGGAAGCCACAGCTTCAGGCCTGGATTCAGAAGATGATGGTTTTTGTGGCGAAGGTCTGGGTTGTTCGGAAGGCGGTGAAATATTTGTTGGATGTTCGGCTGGAGTGGGCTTTTCAATTGGACTTCCGGTCTTAATTCATCTTGCTATTTGAGATTCACCAGACGAGCTTCGGTCAATTTGTTTGGGTCCTTTATACTCTTTCACTAAACAGTCTGTTTAATAAAAGACTGGGGGCAATGTTGGGTTATGATATTTTATGTACATTGGGCCGGATCATTGGGCCGAACTCCTTGGTGGATCCATTGGGTTATCACAGTTGGATCCTGGTGTTATTGGGCCTAGTCATTGGGCCAAATCATTTGGTTTATATCTGTTAGGTCTTAAAAGTCTTGGGCCAGATCGTTGGGTCGACCCATTGGATGATAAATATTTTCACTTGGGCTTTGACCAATGATGATGACAAAAATAATGGCTGACTGATATCTTGCATTGCATTAATGAGGATTGGACAGTCGGCTAGCGGTGGACAAAGGGGATGGGATCAGCAGGTAAGCTACCTGTAGTGGGATGGTGTCAGGGGAGTCAGTGGCACACAAAACCAGATCTTGGAGTATATGATAGGGAGGAGGTCACACATTCAAAGGAAACTAATTATTTCTCTCTCAAAAGACACTAGATATTTTATCCTCCATTGTTAACCTTGTGATCGCATGTACTGACTCTCACGCCGGAGCTATCCGCCGACGGTCGAAGCCGTCAAGCTTTTGGCGTTGTCGTGTTTATTGTGCAGGATTCGGACGAGCTTTACGTGATTGGGATTCGTGGAAAAATCATGGCGTTAACATGAATATAATATTTTGTCAATCCATTTATAATTAAAAAAAGAAGATACATTTTTACTTAAAATTATAGTGTCATAATTATTCCAATTTTTGCCACTAATTATTTTCTCACCGTCACTTTACCATCTCACCACTATTATTCAAAGAGTCCTACTATACTTATAAAGAACTTTTATAAAAATTAATTTACAAAATAATGTGTCTAAATTTAATTAGTAAATAATTCACCATATATGAGTGGATCCAGTGATTCTAACCAAACAAAACTATACACATCATTTTATATATTCTTTTTGTAACAATTATTTAATCACCGTAGTATTTTTATTATTAAAATTTTAATTTTTTTTGTTGATAAAACTAACAATGACATAGACTTAATAAACATAGACCAAGAAATAAATTCTTAATTAGTAGTATTTAATATATATTTAGAAAAATTAATATAAAACTATTTCTAAAAAATATTATTTTAAAAATATATTTTTAATTTTAAAATATAAAGTATAAATTAAATTCGACTCAGTCAACAAGGTACTTAAAAAGTGGTCGCAATGGTTATCCATTTGTATGTCATATTTGACCCATAGAAACACTAAACTACGACTGAGCTTTCCATATAAGCATCAATCATATTAAATTTTTTTATGTGTATTTACAAATGTCGGTATATATATATATATATATATATATATATATATATATATATATATATACACATAAATAATATTATTTCAAAAACAATCTTATGGATAAAATTTATAAGTGAAAAAATAAATATCCTAAAGAGTATTTAACTACTATATTCCATAGGATTGATATGTCAATTCCCTATAATTTTTCAGATAAATTCAACCATACCAATATAAAAAATATACAAAAATATTTGAATATATGAATTTTCATATGATTTAGTAACGTGTATAACGGTCAGTCATAAAAAATTATACTTATTTTATAAGATTATAATAATGGTGCTACAAAACTTCAAACTAAATAAAAATTCTCAGCGATAACTGTTAGTCTTATAGTTTTTATAATGTCAAATATTTGATTCTTGGGTGTGTGAGTGTGGTATTTGTGTGTGAAAATTAGCATATAAAAAAAACTTTCTCAATGTATCATACAAATTAATCCAAAACATAATAAATATTTAATTAATAATGTTAACATGATAATAAAAATGTGTTGACATAATTAAGAACATTATTTGAAACATCTCGAGTTTGAAACAAATTTTGTAGTTCTATAATATTTTATTGGGTTATCTTAGTCCACCACAAACTCACCTAAAAAAGTCATGACTTGAAGATACTATTGGTAGTTATTTAATTTCTTATTTATATAGACAAATAAATTTTTTTTATATCTTTCGATGTGAGACTGGGTGTTACGTTATTTTATTTCATAATATCATCAATAAAATTTATTTAATACATTGAACAATTTATATAAATGAGACTTTTTGTATTGTACTCATGGAGTGCCTATGTTTCACAACTATTTTGTTTCTTCACCCAGGTTCTGGTAATCGAGTGGTTCATGGTTTGACGAGTCTTTTTCAGTTTGATGCTTTGCGTTGACCTATTTTTTGAATGGAACCTTACCTAATTTTTATTGTAAAGGATAACGAGGCTTAATATATAATATAACTCTCAACCCTTTGAAACTCTTTTCAAGAAAAAGGTTTTAACTTCACTCTACTTCCCTCAAATTTGTTCAAAATTGAACCCTAATTTGTATTTATATATACTTCCAACTTTGGAATGTCATATCTTGTACTTATCATTCTCATATTGACAGTGTCAACTTTGAAATAACAACCAAAGGTCTTGGCTCAATGGTTACTCCAAGGTCTCAGTAAGTAATTAAATTGGAACTGAAATTATATTAAAAATTATACGAACAACGCCAATTAAAATTGTACCAACGGTTCCGGTGTATGTTGCAGTTTTAGATGGGTTGAAAAATTAAATTTACAATTCCGATTTAGTTACTAACTAAAACTGCACGTATAAAATCGGAATCGCACCATATTGTTACAGATAATGTTTCTGACTATTTGTGTTATGATCGTAATATTACTGTAATATGATCTTTGTTAACAATATGTTGTAATATGATTGAGCTACTCTTAGTAACAATATATTCTAATATGGTAGAGTAGCCTGTAAATTATTACAACATATTGGTACTAAGAATATTGTGACGCCCCCAAAATAGGAATACATCACCTATTCTGAGTCGTCAAATACATGGTACAGAATACAAATATAATTTTAAATATACAACAAGAGCTGTGAGTTTTAATACAAATATTGTCTTCTAGACAATATCTACTCTCACACTATTTTATAGAATAATGAGGACTACTAAAACACCATCTCAGACCGTCACTCCGTTCCCCGACTAGTCACAGCTACATTCTCATTTCCTGAAGAGAACAGTGAAAGAAAGGGTGAGCTCAACTAGCCCAGTAAGAAATATTATGACTAAGATAATGCAGAATAAATTATCATTAGTCTTCAACAATGTTAAACTGATAAAATATAATAGACATCAAGTTTAACTGTAGTGGAACAAGCAATCCATTAAAAGAGTCAAGTAGAGAATAAAATCTACTATCTTTTATGATTTAAAAGGTTTTTCATCACTTTTATCGTTGGGACTCATCTTAATAAATAATCCACATCATCCCTGCACTACGGTCAAAGATATTCATTAGTATCATGACCACAAATTATACATGCACTACGGGCCAAGGATATTCGTGTATTCATCAATGGTCATGATCATGTCAACAACTATCCATCAATGCACTAAGGGCCAATGAGGACTTTTACCATATCATTTGTAACATTACGATCAGGATTACACTGAATAATCCCTGGTCATAATCATACCAAGTCCATCTATGCACTACAGGCCACATATGACTTTAAAAAAATATAAACATGAGGATGATGACAATGATATAAGAGTTCAATAAAATAAGTTCAAGAATTAATTTATTCAGGAACTAATAACATCTAAATTGTCAACATGATACTTCTTTGTAGAGTAAACTTTAAGAATGCTCAGAAGAATATTTCCATGAAAAAATATTGAATGAAGTGCAAATATCAAGGATATTCCACTAATTTCATGGAGTATAGAAGTCAAAACTTTAACTAACTGAGTATAATAAAGAATGGAATAACAAAAGAAATCACTATGCATGCGGTACTTCGCATAGACAGGTTATTCCAACGGAATAATAAATAACGGAATCAGGTCAGGCAAAATTTGCACCGACAGGATGTTCCAACAGAATAATAAAGAATGGAATAACAACAAAAATCGCCATGCATGCGGTACTTCGCATAGATGGATTATTCCAACAGAATACTAAATAACGGAACCAAGTCAGGCGAAATTCGCACCGACAGGATGTTCCAACAGAATAATAAAGACGAAACAAGGTCCGACGTAAAATGCACAGACAAGATGTTCCAACAGAATAATAAAGAATGGAATAACAGAAGAATTTTACCATGTATGCGATACTTCGCATAGACAAGTTATTCCAACATAATGATAAAGAATAGAATAACAGAAGAATTTCACCAAGTATAGGGTAGACCGCGTATTGATGAGTAGATTTTATACCTATGAATCTGGTATTATTAAACTTAATTATTGTTATATTTAATTGTTTTTTAGGATCTTTTTATGTGTTTTGTGTTTATTTGTTGTAGGTTGGAGCTGGAGGGACAAATTGGTCATTTCGGAGAAGAAAAAGGTCAAAAATCATGAAAATTAAAGCTGAGTGGCATTTCTGTAAATAGGAGATCCTGGCCAAGCGCCTAGGCGCTTGGAATTGCACTATGATGAGCGCCTAAGCGCTCTAATGCGTAGAAAGGTGAGTTTTTCAGCTGTCAAGTGGGTTTTTGAAGCCAAATAGGAGTCTGAATGAGGGCTGAGACCAATACAAGTAGGAGAGTACTCTAGAAAAGCAAGAAGAACTAATTTTGCAAGCAATCAATCAAGTTTTCAAGAGATTTGCAGAGAGAACAAGGAAGAAAAACACGAAGGAGAATTGCAAAGGCTGAAGATCTAAGAGAGAGTATTGGAGCAAATTCAGAGTTTCTTCTTCTCTTCTCTAGTTTTATCTTTTGTAACTATCTGGGATGTTTGGTTTATTAACTTTGATTATGTTTTTCTTTATTATTATCATGAACTAAATTTTAATTAAGATTGCAACGGAACTTGGTATGTAGTTTAAATTGCAAGCTTCCCATTGATTGAAAGTTGGTTTTTATTGAATTGTTTATTATATCTTATGCTTATTGATTAATTGCCTGATCAACAATTACTGTGATAATCTATATAAAATTGGAAGATGGAGTATAGATTGAGATCTGGATATAATAACATCTGTTCATATAATCTGAATAAGGTTAATATGATTAGCATGTAGGATAGGAATATACCTATGTGTCTTTTGTATCCATTGAAAGAATTTGTGCATAAATCCTAATTAACTTGATTCACATAGGAATATAGTGAGTTGATTAATTGGGGTGTTCCTTGTAATTCTACATCTTAAAGATTGGATTTAGGAGGATTTGTTCATGTGTCTTTGGAAGAAGAGCATGAATATTTATAGAGCATTCTTGGATAACAATTCATATTAATTGATTTATTTTAAATGGGAAGTAAGTTAGTTTAAATGAAATACCAAGGGAAGTTGTAATCTTAACCTGTTAAATCTGCAGTTTTTCTTGTGAAATTCTTATTTTAATTATTAGTTTGTTAAGTTTAAATTTCAATCACAAACAAAATTTTCTTAGTTTAAAATAGGATTAATTGCATTAGAGTTAGTAATTGATAAATATTAGTCTATTTCCTCGTGGGAACGATATCCTTGCTTGCTGAATATTACAATTGAACGCGTATACTTGCGTGGTAAAGTGCTATTAAAAAATTTAGGCAACACGTATACAGGTTATTCCAACAGAATAAAAAAAATAGAATAACAGAAGTTCTCTTCATGAATACGAAAGAAATAATACCCCTTACCTTATAAAGAAGAGTACTCCGACGGTAGGGCGGTGATATACTTGAAGAAACTTGCACTACGCTCAAAGCTATCTTAAACGCTCAAGAAATACGCTCAAGATTATAGAAGAAGAATTCTCTCTACAGTTTCTTTCTCTAGAGTTTCAGTGAATTCGTAAGAAATACTGAAGAAATGAGCTTCTATTTATAGAAGAATGGACTGAATAGTAACTAATTTATGAACGGTCCAGATTGATTTACTTTTAAACGGACAGTCCAGAATGGTTTACAATAAAATATAATATATTCTATTTATAATATAATAAAACGAATAACTTTATAAAAATATTATGTTTTATATAAAAAGATTTTACTATGCAAATACTATGCATGCACTATGCATAATAAAATATAATATATTCTAATTATTGTCTAATAAAACATATAACTTTATAAAAGTATTCTGTTTTATATAAAAAGATTTTACTATTAGCATAATAAAACGAATAACTTTATAAAAGTATTTTGTTTTATATAAAAAGTTTTTCTGCTTTATTACATTAATAATAGTAATAAAATAAAACTTCATCATCATTATTATTATTCACACTATTAATCGACCAGGTCGTTCCGAAGAAAGAGGGGGCTTTCTAATAAGGATTTCTCCCTATTGGCGCGCAATTAAGTGACCAAACCTCTCCTTAGCAGAACTTCTAGACATCGTTAATATTACGAATAATAATATTAATAACTCTATCATCTCAATTATTGATTTAATAATATATAAAATATAGACAATAATTGAATAAAACTGAATGACTTCTCACGTAAGCATAAATAATCAATACCGTGTGTTACTATGCAACCACGCGTATTACTGTACTTTTACTACCGAGTAGTTCAACAGTATTAACGGTAAAACTTTCGCCATTATTTTAAAAAAAATATTTTTGTCGTTTTCTCAATCCGACAATAATTCTATTGTGGGATCCACCAATGATTGTGACGTCGTACGAATATTCCCTGTTAAAATGAATATTTTCCGACCAATCGAATATTATATAACAACTTGCGTACTTTGAAAAATTTATAAATATTACACACAACCATAACATTATATCAAATTTATTCCATAATATTCAAAAATAATATTTATAGAAAATTTATTTTTATTCATAAAAATTGGGGTCTTACAAATATTACAACATATTTGTGAGACCCCGAATTTTTTAAAATGAAAGTATTCAATTTTTTTATAATTATTATTTTATTTTTAAAATTGTTAAATGGATAAAAGGATAAAGTTAGATGTGATATTTGAATTTAATTATTTTTATTTATTATTTTTATTGAAGGACTACAAAATAATATAGGGGGACTGTTGTGATGAATTTAATATCAAATATCAAATATCAAATATCAAATCATATGGGGTTATAATTTGCGTATAAGTCGCTAAAATCTCTTTCAATCAACTGTTACCATAATAGCATGTGAATGATAATTCCGATCACAGGTGTAATAATAAAAGGAAAGAAAAGACAAACGCATGTGGGGAAAATTAAAGGAAATAAAAAGAAGAAGAATGATGGGAGTCCGGCATTCATTCATATTTTATTTGCATGGCAAGATTTTTTTTTTCTTCTCTCTCTCCTCAAACATGAAGAAATTATTCACACCAATGGCTTATGCTCTCTTCTTCTCCATCCTTTTTGCCGTATCATCGGCGGCAGACATGTCGATTGTAAGACCCCAAACAAGCAATTAAATTTCTTCCATTTATTATTTTGAAATAATAAGGGTTGATTTGATTAATGTGGTAAGTTATGAGTAAAATGCGCAATTATCTCAAACAAGCAAGTGGTTTTAAAATATTCATTGTTGTTGACGGGGAATACTCTTTTGGTTGTGGAATATTCGTACTGTCGGAAAATATTCGTACAACGGCGCAGCCTTGTGTGGGCCCCATAACAGAAAATAATTGGATGAAGGAAAACGGCAAAAATAAGTTGTTTATAAATAACGGCGTAGTTGATACCGTTAATACTGTTGGAATACTCGGTGATTAAAACACAGTGGCACACGGTATTGAACCAATTATTTATTCTTACGTAAGAAGGCACCACTCAATAATTGTTATAGTAATTATTGTTCAATATTATATTTTATTGATTCAATAATTGTTACGTTGATATTATTGTTATTTAATTAATTGTCACTACACAGTATTTTCTATTATCGGAGCAATAATGCATATTATCTGAATAATATTATTAGATAACATTATTGGTAATGTCTAGAAAGTTCTGTCTAAGGAGAGGTTTGGTTATTTTAATGCGCGTCAGTAAGAAGAGATCATTATTGGAAAGCCCTCTCTAACCTGGGAACTACCTGGTTGTCAATAATGTGATTCTGTAATATTATTTGTGAATAATTAATTATTGATTTATATGATGAGAAAAATATTGATTTTATGAGGATATAGATGGAGAAATTTTTTTAATGTGACAATTGTTGAAAATTAATATTTTATCTTTTTCTGATAAAATAATTTATTTAAATATATTATTTTAATAATATATCAACGGTGATATTTTTACAATGAATGTGGGATATATGAGTATATGAGGAGGAAGAGTATTTTTGTGGCATTAAATAATTAACACATGTTTTGTGTGTAGGACACAATTCTTGACCGAAAATTTATTATAGACAGTAAAATTGTCCGTTTGTGAATTTCGGTCAATTTTTATTTGGAATTTAGAAAAAAATTCTTCTGCAAAGTTATAGATAATTGAATTTCCTATAAAAAATTACAAGATTCGAATTTTCTGATAAAATGGCTCTTTATTGTAAATTATTAAAGTTCCGGAGTTTCGAAATAATTGATTTTTTGAAATTTTCGTTATTTATTTGAAGAAAAACATTTTTTTACTTGGTGGGCTGCATTAACATGTGCAAAATAAGCTGAGTTCATATCTAAAAATGTGGGCTAAGGAATTTATAATATATATATTAATATTATATTCAATTTTCTACTTTGGTGTTCTAAGCATTTTCCTATAAATAGGGTGCTTAGGTTAGAATTGAAAATCACAACTGAAAACTTCTCTCTCTTTCTCTCTCGATATATTGAGCGTATTCTTGTGAGTATACTTTGAGTGTTGCTATACGGTGCAAGTTCAAGTCATAGCCTATATACGGTGTTTCAGCTAGAAGTACTATCTTTCGAGGTAAGGGTTGTTATTTTCTTCATATATGATATTATTTCTTCAATATCATTATGCCAAAATATTGGTTTGAATATTTTAATCAAATTTGAAACTTTTTGTGTCGGGGTTACTATTTACGTATACGGCACTATTCACAGAAAAATAAAATTTTCTTTTTTGTCCAAAATATCTATTATGGATACTAGCTTTGATTGTATCCATGTTTTGATCATTCTTGAATTTTACTTCAGTATGATTATTTATGAAATATTTTTGAACTCGGATTGTTTAAAGTACGAATCCATAATACTTGTTTTTTGTTTCACTGGATTCGCTTTCTTTAAAATATTTTTCATCATCCTCAGTCCTAAATGATGATATAATTGAATATCGCTGGCCTGTAGTGCAAATATGGTTGATTTTATTATGAATATCTTTGGCCCGTAGTGCAAAGATGAACAGGTATTGAGATGAACATGACCAACTGATGAATATCTTTGGCCTGTAGTGCAAGGATGAATATATGATTCAAGATGTGTATTGATGGATGTTACAGGGATAAAAATATTGTTGATGGACTGTTAAATTCATAGATAATAGTAGATTTCATTCTCTATGTAACTCTTCTATGAATTATTATTTCCGCTGCGAATATTGATTTGAAACTTGTTGTCTATTGTATTTATCAGATTTTTCCCTGTTGAAGACTAATGATAATTTGTTCTATATTATCTTAGTCATAATATTCTTTACTGGGCTAGTTGAGCTCACCCTTTTCCTTTTTGTTCCATTTTTCTTCTCAGGAGGCGAGAATATAGCGAGTACTAGTCGGGGTATGGAATGATGATGCTATAAGTTATTTAGTAGTCCTCACCATTTTTGTATAATAATGTATCAATAATTGTGATGAGGATTTAGTTGGGTATGTATATTGTCTAGATGACAATATTTGTATTTAAACTCACAGTTTATGAGTTGTATTAATAAAGATGTATTTATTTCTGTACCATGTTATTGACGACTCAGAATGAGTGATGTATACCTATTTTGGGACGTCACATCGATCATCGCCTGCGACAAAACCCACGACGTCAAATCGTCCACATGGAGATCCGACGATGAAGTCATGGCCTTACGAGTCGTGGCTGGTCAAACACGAAAAATCTTACAACGCCTTGGGAGAGAAAGAGAAAAGGTTCCAGATTTTTTTTAGGATAATTTCCGGTACATCGGCGATCATAACGCCGAAGAGGTGGCGAGGGTCGAGCATAAGCTGTTGTGGGCTGTGATCGAGAGGCTGCCATCGCAGAAGCGAACGAACTTCTCATTGCTCAGAAAAGCCGTTTTGAAATTCGCCGGCGGCGAAGGGGAGAAGCCTCTGCAATTGTACCAACACCTTACACCTTCTCAAGCTCTGAAGCTCTAAATTGAAGATTGGACTTATGGAATCAACCCTTAAATCATCAAGCAAGCTCTACCTTCTTACGTTCGAAATTAGCCCCAAGCCCCAGATTTAAATAACCAGAGTCAACCACAAACAAATCTGGATTCATATAATCAGAACTCAGTCTTTAACGACCAGAATAAATAGGATTTGAGCAAGGAAAACGTTACTCAAGTCGATAATTCGATCAATTCATTGAAACCGGTGATTCCTAAGCCATTGTTGTCGGGAAATGGTCTCACAAATACGCACAGTGGCACTAACAAGGATTATTCCGGTGGAGAAGAGGAAACAACCAGTAGGTGGGGGCGTAGGAGCCGCTGGGACCCGCCTCTGAGCGAATCCAATAACGATGGAGCCAAGGGCGGAGCAAGGAAAAAATTTCGTCCTGGGCTATAATATCGGAACAAGAATTAAAAACTGGAGCAGGGGACCAGAGCAGCGACGCTCTATCTCAGTGCTAGGCTTTTGCCCAAAATTCTCAAATTTTTCATTTTTTCGTAGCCACTTTATAATTTTCTAACTCAGCCTATACACATCCAATTGGAACCAATTTTTAACATGTTATTGAAGGTATGCCATACTATTTTAAAAAAATATATACCAGTCCAAATAAATGTTTCACACAAGTTCTATATGAGCTCAAAATTGCTCAGCTACATCAGTTTTTTAACCAAACCAAAATTACTCAATTCATTTAAACTTACTTCTAAACCATTTCTAATTCATTTAAGCCACTTGAGATACATATATTTTATAAACATAAGTTTTCTTGCTTACAATAATATCAAGTTTTCACTATTAGTTTCACCCGAAAACCAAAAGCAATTGATAAAAGCTTGAAGTAGTTTAGAAACACTACTAGAAATTCGACATATAGCGACGAGCTATAGCGACGGTCGGCGCGGAACTGTCGCTATAGGGTATATATAGCGACGGTTGACACGGAACCGTCGGTATAGACGTTTTATAAAGAAAAAACCCTCCATCCCATCTTGCCCCAAATCATTTCAGTACTCCAATTTTCCCCCCAAATTATGTTCGTCCGCTCAAGTCATCACCCTCCTTTCTAACCCTTTCTCTCTCGTTACTCTTCCTCTACAGTCCTCTCTAACCAGATCGTATACTTACCTTCTCGCGCTTTCTTTGAAATTAAAACTAAGGAACGGTAAACGATGGGTTAGATCCAGTACTCCGAAAAGTACTTTGATGATACCTACGAGTACAGGTATTCAAATGTTTTTCTTCTTCTATTTTTATTGAATTGCTTAATTATTCTTTGTTCTTTTCTTTTTTTTGAATTTCTTTTTTATAATAAGGAATTGTTTGACTGATGAATACGGGCATGTAATTCTTCCTCCTGAAGTTGTCAAGTTACTCCCTAAGAATCGGCTTCTTTCAGAGGTGAGTAGTACATTTGGCTTCTAATTTGGGTTTTAGTAATTTTCCCTCATGATTTCCTGGTTTGGTTGTTGACAGAATCGATCAATTGATAAAAAACTGGAGCCTAGATTATAAATTTTTTCATCTCAATTTGTTGATTTTAATTATTTCAAAGTTAAACTCACAGTTTGCCTGATTACGAGCTTTTAATAATTTCGTTTTTCTCTGAGACTTGGGCATAACAATATGCGTAAGGCTGATTTAGTGTCTTTGAGATGGAGTTACTGTCATCTGTTGGATCGTCAAAGAGGGCTAAGGCACCTAGTAATATGACCCAAGTTGTTTCATGCTTGGTTAATGGGTGTAATTCAGATCTTTGTCGATGCCGGGAGTTCCACCGAAGACATAAAGTATGTGAGCATCACTCAAAGACCCCAAAGGTTACAATTGGGGGTCATGAGCGGCGGTTCTGTCAGCAGTGCAGCAGGTTATTTTCATTTGATTGGCTGTTATATCTGACTTATAGGTCTTTGACAGTTTTATCTTTTTCCCTATAGCTACTAGCCTCTTAGTTTAACTGATTTCTTCATATCACAAGCAAAAAGTTAGCTTTTTTTATTTAATACACTTGAAGTGTTTTTGAGCAATGTCCAATACATTACATATTGATTTTATGAAGTAGGAACCAAGCAGTCATCACCAGACAAAGGTAATCCACATTGATTGACTTTCAATGATTGTGTTTCTGTCCACTACTTATTTTGCTTGATGAATAATGATTAGTGGGAAATGTACTTTGTTACTTCACCGGGTCTCCTGGGTACTGCTGCATTTAATTTAATTCGATTATAGGAAGCTATCTTTTTTGTTAATCTTCAATTTTAGTGATAATAATTAATTATGGTGATGTGATTTAATGTCAAACAAGCCTATTAAAAATTATATTTTTTGGTGTAATTAGCTAAAACTATTATGACTGCTGGATAAGTGGAACACAGTACATGTAGTGGAACACAGTACAAGGTGATACTTGTATGCTAGCTATGGACTATGGTTGTTGACACTCAGTGATGTGCATTCCTGGGCGGGGAAGAGAGAAATGGCTCTTTTATGGCCTCCCTAGCCCTCATAACCTTTGAATATTAGAGTTTAGGCATGTGTTTATTTTTGTAAATAACTCTGTTCTCTAACCTGTAATATATGTAGCAGCCTTTGAAAAGTTTAAGCAATGTTGCAACTGTTCTTTTCCAAGTCCTGAATTTTTTTTTTAAAAAATAAAATTATTTGTTGTCTGCTGATACTTTTCTATGATGTCAAAATGTTGAACCGCTCTACTCTGCTTGCATGTGACAGTGCGTAGCTGAAATTTAATTAAACACAATAGCACATGTCATGACTTTTCATTTTAGGTTTCTATCAACATTATTCATATGGGTGTTACAGTAATTTCATTTCATAAGATGTGCTAGCATGAAAACTTGCAGGTTGGTTAGTGGTCTGCTAACGTTCCAGTTTTCTTCTCCTTCTTGGCTACTTGCAATTTTAATGCACTTGTCTTTAAATGTTTTCATGCATTATAATTTTATTAACTGATTTTTCATTCTATGTTGTTAGTAAGGTTCTTAATAACTGGTCTGTGCATAAATGTTGCGGACCTAGGAAATTTCAGAAATATGACAAGAAAATCCCAAAAATGTCATACTACATGTTAGCAGATAATTTTTATGACATCGTCACGAGGTTTGGAAATTTATTGTTTAAAGAATGTATAGTGTTGTTTTTTTCTGAAATTATGTGACTATTTGTTTGTTTAAGCCTATTAATTGTAACAATTTCGGTTAAATGAGTGAGTTCTTGTATTCAGTCTGAGGTAATGAATACTATCTCATTGCTTAAGCATCAATAGCATTTTTATAGTTTTACTACTTTCTTATAAACAAAATTCTTAATCTTAATGGGAGGTACTTATTGCACTGATATTTTATAAAATTTGATGGTGCGGATATGGATATAAAATTTAAGAGTTTTCTCGATGAATGGGAAGTGGACCCAAAAGTTAAATGTGTTTTGGTTGAGAGCAGCCCACCTCGTGCCTTTTCAGCAGGTAACATGATGAAGTATTAGCTCTCACCTCATTTATTTACAGCTTTTGGTCTCCTTTTTTTTGGGACAGGTGATACAGATTTGTGACATTTATCCTCTTAACATTTACTGATTTACATATGCTAAAGTTTCTCGATATCCTGTTAATATCGTTCATCTATATTGTGTTACTATATCTGTTGTATAACAGTATGAGTGACTACACATTTGCTTATTATCTGTGTAATTGGAATCTCAGCATACTTTCATATTGGTTGCCTCAGCTGTCATATATTTCTATTATTGCCAGTTATTTTCTTAGAAATCAAAACATTCCAAAAAAAATAATCATGCGACACTTGAAGAGAATTATTATGTCATACTAGATCTTAAAAATGAGTTTGATCTGCTAAAACCTTTCTCTTTACTCTCAAGGACATCAACTGAGGAACTTGTTAAAAAGTAGTGTAAATAGATTATTTCACCTTGAAATTTAGGCAATGCGTAGACTGATATTAAATAGATGGTTTTTAGACCATAAAATAGTTTGACCCTCTATGTTACAAGATGACTTATCAGAGTTACCATTTTAGCATGTATATATTTCACAATAATAATTGAGAGTTTCTGTTGTTTTCCTTGTAAAATATACCTTTTATTTTTGCATACTAGCTACATAAAACAAAAACATACATATTTGTATTTCTGGTTTCATTATGATTTATTACAGTTCATTTCCTAAATAAACCTACACTATGTGCTTTTATTGGATATATATATATATATATATATATATATATATATTAATTCTATAATCAAGTGCTTCACTTGGATTCAATGTATGTTTTAAGGCTTTCTTGTGAATTCTACTTAAAAGGGACCTTTATGTCACTTATCTTATCATTGTTTTATGAGCATGCTTAACATGTCACAATAATAATTTTTCCTTACATTTCAACAGATTGATTACCTTTTTGGAGCTATCTAAGCACTTCTATAGTTACTACTCATCAGGAAATAAAATAAATATAAAAATAAATAAATACTACTATAGTCCTATAGAAAACTAGTAGCATTGACACTTTCATGAAAATGGTTTAATCAGTACAGTCCATCTAATGAATATCCCAAATCATTTGCATAAGTTTTTTGAATAGTGCATTTTAAGAGAGGGTAGGAATGGGGGTAGTATGTTTCTATTTTTTTTATAGAGAAGAAATAAAGAAAGCTTTATGAAACTTAATTGGAAACTTCTATTTAGTGTCCTGGAATAACCTGCATACTTCTTCAAATGTCAGGAATTATTTCATTAATAAATATTCCAAATCTTAAATTCAAACTTTAAACTAGAATACCTTATTTCTCAAAGTGTCAACTACTTAACTCTATAAAATTCCAAGTTGATGATTTCTTTGTATTGTACTAACTGGCTTATAAGTGGACTTTAGTTTCAAGTGTCTTAAAAGAGTTAGTTATGTATGGTGAAATATTAAAGTCAGTTTTTTACTAAACCATATACAGGCACATTAGATGTGCCCAACACAAAAAGCCCTATTCTATGAAGTTAAAATATGATGTATATACATCACCCCCTTTGAATTTTGTCTGTTGAGCAAATAGGAAAATATGCTGAACATAAGTTTTGGTGCTGAAATATATTTTTTCCCTGTTGCAGGTCGGATAGACATACAAGAAACTGTAATGACAGAGGATGATGACGAGGATGATAAAAGCTAGTGTTTCCCTTGTTTTTCTTTAAAGATCTTGTAAGACCCCAGTTTTTATAAATAAAGATGAATTTTCTATAATTATTATTTTTGAATATTATGGAATAAATTGGATATAATGTTATAGTTGTGGGTAATATTTATAAATTTTGCAAAGTACGCAAGTTGTTATAAAATATTCGTTTGGTCGGGGAATATTCTTTTTGTCTGGGAATATTCGTACGACGGCACAATCATTGGTGGACCCCACAACGGAAGTATTGTCGTAGTTAGAAAACGACAAAATTATCTTTCTATAAAATAAACGGCGGAGGTGTTACCGTTAAAACTGTTGAACTACTCGGTAGTAAAAGTACAGTAATACGCGTTGTTGCATAGTAGCACACGGTATTAATTATTGATGCTTACGTGAGAAGTCACTCAGCTATACTCAATTATTGCTACAGTAATTGCTGCATCATATCTCTTATATTATTGATTCAATTATTGTCACAGTATCATCTGTATAATATGTTATATTATTTAAACAATAATTGAGACGACAAGTTATAAATGATTAATAATTGTTGAAAGATTAAATATGTGTTGATTAAAAATAAAATGATTTTTGGTAATTTTTATTCAATTCTTGATGTATATAAAGAGTCTATTATTAGACGTTTGTGGTAAGTTTAATTATTTATGGGGGGCCATATGTCATCATCTAAGAGTCTCTTTCATAAATAGTAATTATTTTCGTAAATAGTAATTATTTTCGTAAATAGTAATTACCTTCGTCAATAGTAATTACCTTCGTCAATAGTAATTACCTTCGTAAATAGTAAATATTTTCGTAAATAGTAATAAATCTTCTATAAATAGAGGCCTAGGGCTTCATTATTTTTCACGAATTCGTTCAAGCTATAGAGAGAGAAAGTATAGAGAGAGTAATAGAGAAAGAAGAAGAGTATTCGGTTACTACACTACTGCAGTATTCCTAAGACGGTAAGGGGTGTTATTCTTTCTTCTTGAAGAGAACTTATTCTATTCTTTGTTATTCTGTTGGAATAACCGGTATACGCGGAATACCCTATACTTGGTGAAATCCTTATGTTATTCCATTCTTTGTTATTCTGTTGGAATAACCGGTATACGCGGAATACCCTATACTTGGTGACATTCATTTACTATCCTGTCTTTATATTTCTGTCGGAATATCCTGTCTGTGTGTTTTACACCGGACCTGGTTCCATTATTTATTATTCTGTTGGAATATCCTGTCTGTGCGTTTTACGCCGGACCTGGTTCCATTCTTTATTATTCTGTTGGAATATCCTGTCTGTGCGTTTTACGCCGGACCTGGTTCCGTTATTTATTATTCTGTTGGAACATCCCGTCGGTGTGAATTTCACCTGACCTGGTTCCGTTATTATTATTCTGCTGGAATAACCTGCCTGTGCGGTCTATCGCATGCATGGTGATTTCTTTTGTTATTTCATTCTTTATTATACTCAGTTGGTTAAAACTTTAACTTCTATACTCCATGAAATTAGTAGAATATCCTTGATATTTGCGCTTCATCCAGTATCCTTTCATGAAAATATTCTTTTAATCATTCTTGAATTTTACACCACAAAACAGTATCGTGTTGACAATTTGGACGTTAATAATTTCTGGATAAAATAATTCTTGAACTTGTTTTATTGAATGATTATATCATTGTCATCATCCTCATGTTTATATTTTGTTGAAAGTCATCTGTGGCCTGTAGTGCATAGATGGACTTGGTATGATTATGACCAGGGATTATTCGGTGTAATCATGACCGTAATATTACAAGTGATGTAAAAATTAAAAATCCTCATTGGCCCGTAGTGCATTGATGGACAGTTGTTGGCATGATCATGACCATTAATGAATACACAAATATTCTTGGCCGTAGTGCATGAATAATTGTGGTCGTGATACTAAAGAATATCCTTGGCCGTAGTGCGGGGGTGATTCGATGATGTGGAATATTTATTAAGCTGAGTCTCAGCTATAACGATGATGAAAAACCTTTTAAATCATAAAAGATAGTAGATTTTATTTTCTACTTGACTCTTTTAATGGATTGCTGGTTCCGCTGTAGTTAAACTTGATGTTTATTGTATTTTATCAGTTTAACACTGTTGAAGGCTAATGATAATTTATTCTGCATTATCTTAGTCATAATATTTCTTACTGGGCTAGTTGAGCTCACCCTTTCTTTCACTGTTCTCTTCAGGAAATGAGAATATAGCTGGGACGAGTCGGGGAACGGAGTGATGGACTAGAGAATAGTATTAGTAGTCCTCACTATTCTGTTAAATAGTGTGACAATAATTGTATTGAGGACACCTTTTGAGTTTGTATGGTCTCTAGTAGACAATAATTGTATTCAAACTCACAGTTATGTTTTGTCGTATTGTACACGACAGTTGTATTAGTAAGTTGTATTTGAATTCTGTACCATGTATCTGGCGACTCAAGATGGGTGATGTATACCTAATTTTGGGGGCGTCACAGTTGGTATCAGAGCTTAGGGATATGATCCCTGGCTAAGATGTGAGAATAGTACTAGGAGGGGAGAGACGGGGAGTTTCTTCGCTAGTATGACCTACCTAGGTTTATGTGCTATTTTATTGGTCGGTCAGAATATAGGGATAATATGTTACATGTCAATTAACCTTTTGTTTTGTGGCAGTATTTGAAAATGACATCTGAGAATATTGAGAATGACAATGGAGCACAGGCGATCGTTGATTCACCACATATCAATAATCAGGATAATGTGCATCAGGAAGGCGAAAATCCTCATGCAAACAACAACACTGACCAAATGACGAATGATCAAATGTTCAGAGGTTTTATGCAATTCATGCAGCAGCAGGCGAGAGCAACTCCTGTCCAAAATGTAGATGGAAACGCGGGAAATTCTCGGGCGGTCACCACTAAACAGTTCAAGGAGCTGGGACCACCGGAGTTTAAGGGAGAGCCAAAACCACTTATGGCGGAAACATGGATAAAGCAGATGACCAAGATATTTGATGTCTTGGGATGCTCCGAGGAGCAAAAGCTTCCCTTTGCCGCCTTTATGTTGCGCGGAGAGGCAGATTACTGGTGGGAATCAGTAAAACGTACTCAACCTGCTATACTGAAGATATCTTGGGAGAAGTTCCAGGAGCTGTTCAATGATAAATACTTTCCCGAAAGTATTCGCCACATGAAGGAGGTGGAGTTTATTAAGTTGGAACAAAATAATATGACCGTGTCGCAATATGAGGCAAAATTTGCAGAGTTATCACGGTTTGCTTCCCACTTGGTGGATAATGAAGAGAGAATGGCGCGAATGTTTTTAAGAGGTTTGAAGCCGGAGATACGTCAACATCTTATTTCTCATAAACTGTGTTTGTATTCAGATGTTGTTAATAGGGCTCAGTTAGTGGAGCGCGATAACGAGTCAACTCAACTAAAAGAGAGCAGCCGGCAAAATTATAATACCAGCGAGAGTGGTCATCGAAGCGGTGACAACAAGCGTGGAGGGAATCAGCAGGCCAGAAGTGGTTACCACTTCGGTGGTAATCAGGGCCAAAACAATAAGAATGGACATTTCAAAAAGAGGAGATTCAACAATGATGGAAAGACGTCAGCACCAGCACCCGTTGTTAAGGAAGGAGAAAGACCACCTATCATATGCTTCAAATGCGGAGGGGAGGGACACATCAGTCCAAATTGCGCGATACCGTCCAAAGCATGTTATAATTGTAGAAGAGAAGGTCACTTGGCCCGATTTTGTCGTTTACCAAAGACAAATTCAGCTAGGGTGGAGGCACCAAAGGCCGTCCCAGAAAGGTCAAAGCCGGTAGTGCAAGGGAGAGCGTTTGTTGTGACCTCCCAGAAAGCAAGGAACCCGAATGAGGTCATCACGGGTAAGTTTATCATAAGCTCTAACGAAGTCTATACTTTATTTGATACCGGTTCTACCCATTCTTTTATTTCTCCTACTTGCGCTCAACGATTAAATTTGACTCCGGAGAAATTGGACTTTAACTTATCTGTGGAAACTCCGTTGGGAGAAACCTTCATTACATCCACTGTTTATAAGTCTTGTTTGGTTCAAATCGGTACCCTCACATTACCTGTAGATCTTATTTCATTGAAAATACTTGCATTTGACGTGATTCTAGGGATTGATTGGTTAACTACTTATCATGCAAAAATTGATTGTTTCCATAAGGTTGTTAGCTTTCATATTCCTAATCAACCTATTATGCGAATTCAAGCGACCAAACCATTAAAATCAATCACGGTCATCTCAAGCCATAAAGCTATTCGTTTATTGAAAAACGGATGTCAAGCTTTCTTAGCTCATGTCACAGATTTAAACAAAAATACGTCAGTTTTGAACGATATTTCTATTGTTAATGAATTTCCTGACGTATTCCCTGAAGAACTTCCTGGCCTACCCCCAGAGCGTGAGATTGAATTTTGTATCGACCTTGAACCCGGTACAAAACCCATTTCTAAAGCCCCATATCGAATGGCTCCTATTGAACTTCAGGAGTTAAAAACCCAACTGCAGGAATTGTTAGACATTGGCTTTATTCGTCCTAGTACTTCTCCTTGGGGTGCTCCTGTTCTATTCGTGAAGAAGAAAGATGGGAGTATGCGACTTTGTATTGATTATCGGGAGTTAAATCATGTCACCATCAAAAATAGGTATCCATTGCCACGTATTGATGACTTGTTTGACCAGTTGCAAGGAGCCAAATTCTTTTCAAAGATCGATCTTCGTTCCGGGTATCACCAATTGAAAATTAGAACCGATGACATTCCAAAGACGGCTTTCAGAACTCGGTACGGATTGATGACTAATGTTCCTGCTGCCTTCATGGATATGATGAACCGAGTATTTAAGGAATATTTGGATCATTTTGTGGTCGTCTTTATTGATGACATCCTTATTTATTCCAAAAGCCGTGAAGATCATGAGCAACACTTGAGGCTGACACTCCAAAAGCTTCGTGAATATAAGCTTTATGCCAAGTTGAAGAAATGCGAGTTCTGGCTTGAGGAAGTAGCATTTCTTGGGCACGTGGTATCAAGTCGTGGAATATCTGTTGACCAGCAAAGATTGAAGCTATTCAAAGCTGGGAGCAACCTAAATCAGTGACCGAAGTACGTAGCTTTCTCGGTTTAGCTGGTTATTATCGAAGATTCGTGGAAGGATTTTCTCGAATCGCTACTCCATTGACTCAGCTGACTCGGAAAGATACAAAGTTCGGTTGGAGCGAAGAATGTGAGAAGATTTTTCAAGAACTCAAGAGGAGACTCATTTCAGCACCTGTTCTGACAATACCGTCTGGCTCGGAGGGATTTGTCATCTACAGTGATGCTTCGGGTAAAGGGCTGGGATGTGTTCTCATGCAACATGGAAAAGTCATAGCCTATGCCTCGCGACAACTCAAAGAATATGAGAAGAATTATCCTACTCATGATCTAGAGTTGGCAGCTGTTGTCTTTGCACTTAAAATTTGGAGGCATTACTTGTATGGGGAAAAAGTGGAGATCTTTACGGATCATAAAAGCCTCAAATATTTCTTCACTCAAAAGGAACTCAACATGCGACAACGACGTTGGCTTGAACTGTTGAAAGATTATGATCATACCATCCAATACCATCCTGGAAAAGCAAACGTGGTAGCTGACGCATTGAGTAGAAGATCACATGCAAGTACGAGTGCGATATTGTCAACGCAAGGGCCCATTTTGTGTGACTTGCAAAGGATGGGGATAGAGTTAAAGACTCCAGGGACGCATGTGACGATGGCGAATATACGAGTAGAACCGACTTTAATCGATAAAGTTAAAGCTGCTCAAGCTACAGACCTGGAGCTGATGCGTATGAGGAAGAAAGTGCAAGAAGGTGCTATGCCGGAAGCAAGAATCGATGAAGAGGGAATACTTCGAGTCAACTCCAGACTTTGTGTTCCTAACGACCCTGATTTAAAGTATAAAATCATGATGGAGGCGCACAATACACCGTTTGCAATCCATCCTGGGAGTACCAAAATGTATCATGATATTCGTCATACATTTTGGTGGAGCAATATGAAGAGAGAGATAGCGTTGTTTATCTCAAGGTGTTTAACTTGTCAACGAGTTAAAGCGGAGCATCAAGTACCAAAAGGTCCATTGCAACCACTTGAAATTCCAGAATGGAAGTGGGAGCACATTACCATGGATTTCGTTACCGGTCTTCCTAAGGTTTCTCAAGGTATAGATGCGATTTGGGTTATTGTTGATAGATTGACCAAGTCTGCTCATTTCTTACCGATACGAGAAACTTATACACTTGAACGTCTTGCTCGTATGTACATAAACGAGATTGTAAGACTGCATGGTATACCGGTATCCATAGTTTCTGATCGAGACCCAAGATTTACTTCACGATTTTGGGTTAGTTTGTAAAAAGCTATGGGTACAGACTTAAGATTTAGCTCGGCATATCATCCTCAGACGGACGGACAGTCGGAGAGAACTATTCAAACTCTTGAAGATCTATTAAGACTCTGTGTCCTTGATTTCAAGGGAAGTTGGGACAAGCTCTTACCATTGGTGGAGTTTTCCTACAACAACAGTTATCAAGCAAGTATTGGCATGGCTCCATTCGAAGCGTTGTATGGAAGAAAGTGTCGTTCTCCAGTATGCTGGGATGAGGTGGGTGAAGCAACGTTGTTGGGACCGGAGTTGGTACGTATGACTACGGAAAAGATTCAAACGATCCGACAACGTATAAAAACCTCACAAAGTCGACAAAAGAGTTATGTTGATCTTCATCGAAAGGACGTGGAATTCAATATAGGAGATCATGTGTTGTTACGTGTTACTCCATGGAAAGGAGTTACAAGATTTGGAAAGAGAGGAAAACTTAATCCTCGATTCATCGGTCCATTTTTAATCCTCGATCGAATAGGAACTGTGGCCTATAGACTCGCTTTACCGCCAAGTATGTCTCGTGTTCATAACGTTTTTCACATATCCATGTTACGAAAATATGTGAAAGACCCGAACCACATTATTGAGTTAGAGCCGGACGAAATAGCGGAAGATCTGACGTATGAAGAGATTCATGTTCAAATCTTGGATAAGAAGGAACATATTATATGCTCCAAGGTTATACCTCAAGTCAAAGTTTTGTGGAGACACCACGATGTTGAGGAAATGACTTGGGAGTTAGAATCTGAAATGAAATCAAGGTATCCTTACCTCTTTGACATACCAGGTACGTACCCTAATTTCGAGGGCGAAATTTCATAAGAAGGGGAGGTTGTAAGACCCCAGTTTTTATAAATAAAGATGAATTTTCTATAATTATTATTTTTGAATATTATGGAATAAATTGGATATAATGTTATAGTTGTGGGTAATATTTATAAATTTTGCAAAGTACGCAAGTTGTTATAAAATATTCGTTTGGTCGGGGAATATTCTTTTTGTCGGGGAATATTCGTACGACGGCACAATCATTGGTGGACCCCACAACGGAAGTATTGTCGTAGTTAGAAAACGACAAAATTATCTTTCTATAAAATAAACGGCGGAGGTGTTACCGTTAAAACTGTTGAACTACTCGGTAGTAAAAGTACAGTAATACGCGTTGTTGCATAGTAGCACACGGTATTAATTATTGATGCTTACGTGAGAAGTCACTCAGCTATACTCAATTATTGCTACAGTAATTGCTGCATCATATCTCTTATATTATTGATTCAATTATTGTCACAGTATCATCTGTATAATATGTTATATTATTTAAACAATAATTGAGACGACAAGTTATAAATGATTAATAATTGTTGAAAGATTAAATATGTGTTGATTAAAAATAAAATGATTTTTGGTAATTTTTATTCAATTCTTGATGTATATAAAGAGTCTATTATTAGACGTTTGTGGTAAGTTTAATTATTTATGGGGGGCCATATGTCATCATCTAAGAGTCTCTTTCATAAATAGTAATTATTTTCGTAAATAGTAATTATTTTCGTAAATAGTAATTACCTTCGTCAATAGTAATTACCTTCGTCAATAGTAATTACCTTCGTAAATAGTAAATATTTTCGTAAATAGTAATAAATCTTCTATAAATAGAGGCCTAGGGCTTCATTATTTTTCACGAATTCGTTCAAGCTATAGAGAGAGAAAGTATAGAGAGAGTAATAGAGAAAGAAGAAGAGTATTCGGTTACTACACTACTGCAGTATTCCTAAGACGGTAAGGGGTGTTATTCTTTCTTCTTGAAGAGAACTTATTCTATTCTTTGTTATTCTGTTGGAATAACCGGTATACGCGGAATACCCTATACTTGGTGAAATCCTTATGTTATTCCATTCTTTGTTATTCTGTTGGAATAACCGGTATACGCGGAATACCCTATACTTGGTGACATTCATTTACTATCCTGTCTTTATATTTCTGTCGGAATATCTTGTCTGTGTGTTTTACACCGGACCTGGTTCCATTATTTATTATTCTGTTGGAATATCCTGTCTGTGCGTTTTACGCCGGACCTGGTTCCATTCTTTATTATTCTGTTGGAATATCCTGTCTGTGCGTTTTACGCCGGACCTGGTTCCGTTATTTATTATTCTGTTGGAACATCCTGTCGGTGTGAATTTCACCTGACCTGGTTCCGTTATTATTATTCTGCTGGAATAACCTGCCTGTGCGGTCTATCGCATGCATGGTGATTTCTTTTGTTATTTCATTCTTTATTATACTCAGTTGGTTAAAACTTTAACTTCTATACTCCATGAAATTAGTAGAATATCCTTGATATTTGCGCTTCATCCAGTATCCTTTCATGAAAATATTCTTCTAATCATTCTTGAATTTTACACCACAAAACAGTATCGTGTTGACAATTTGGACGTTAATAATTTCTGGATAAAATAATTCTTGAACTTGTTTTATTGAATGATTATATCATTGTCATCATCCTCATGTTTATATTTTGTTGAAAGTCATCTGTGGCCTGTAGTGCATAGATGGACTTGGTATGATTATGACCAGGGATTATTCGGTGTAATCATGACCGTAATATTACAAGTGATGTAAAAATTAAAAATCCTCATTAGCCCGTAGTGCATTGATGGACAGTTGTTGGCATGATCATGACCATTAATGAATACACAAATATTCTTGGCCGTAGTGCATGAATAATTGTGGTCGTGATACTAAAGAATATCCTTGGCCGTAGTGCGGGGGTGATTCGATGATGTGAAATATTTATTAAGCTGAGTCTCAGCTATAACGATGATGAAAAACCTTTTAAATCATAAAAGATAGTAGATTTTATTTTCTACTTGACTCTTTTAATGGATTGCTGGTTCCGCTGTAGTTAAACTTGATGTTTATTGTATTTTATCAGTTTAACACTGTTGAAGGCTAATGATAATTTATTCTACATTATCTTAGTCATAATATTTCTTACTGGGCTAGTTGAGCTCACCCTTTCTTTCACTGTTCTCTTCAGGAAATGAGAATATAGCTGGGACGAGTCGGGGAACGGAGTGATGGACCAGAGAATAGTATTAGTAGTCCTCACTATTCTGTTAAATAGTGTGACAATAATTGTATTGAGGACACCTTTTGAGTTTGTATGGTCTCTAGTAGACAATAATTGTATTCAAACTCATAGTTATGTTTTGTCGTATTGTACACGACAGTTGTATTAGTAAGTTGTATTTGAATTCTGTACCATGTATCTGGTGACTCAAGATGGGTGATGTATACCTAATTTTGGGGGCGTCACAGATCTAATCTGCACCAGCAGCAGCAGCAGCAGCTATGTACAAGATGATGGAACTTCAAGTCTAAAAGTTAACTTAAGAGTTGATCTAACTTGCTGTTTATTGCCTTCATCAGGGTCGTGGGAGTAAGATTTGCTAATTACTCTTACTATATATACCTCCTAGTATGAACTTGTTTCAATTTCATACGGAGATTGAATGATTTATTGACTGAAAATGAACAAAAGCCCTCTCGGCCTTATATTTCTAATATTCTGTTAATTCATATAATTTTTCACTATTTGTCAATTTGATGATGTTGGAATATTTTTTGAAGAGAAATGGAATGATCAGAGGGAAAAGTAAGGACAACAACAAGAAGCATCTGCGTACTAATGGAGAAAATGAAAATGCAGTGCCCAGTTCCATTAAAGTGAGTGAGCAAGAGATCACATCTCCCACTATTATTCATGATAACATGAGTAATTCTTTGTGTTGCATTTCACTGCCAAGCCAAAGTGAATCATCGTGCTGTGATGTTGCAGTGGATTTCAACAATAAATTTTTATCAATGGATGTCATGAGAAAGGAGGCTTGTCCAATCGATTTTGGCGATGGAACTGCTGCAGGAAGCTGTTTGCTAAAAGGCGGCAGTGGTCATACTGAGAAGAAATATGGAGGGTTGATGAAACATTTGTATTGTGAAAGATTGTATTGTAAATGATTGTAATGTTGTAAAATATCTCTTCTTATATTGTAATGTTGTAGTGTGAATGATTTTAAATGATGTATATAATATTTTTTATATGTTATTTTATATTGTATTTGTGTTTGTTGAATAAATGTGCATTATTAATTTTTTTTTAAAATATAAAAAGGCTATAGCGACGGTCATCGACCGTAGCTATAGTGTTCTATAAAACACATCCCTATAGCGACGGTCACCGAGCGTCGCTATAGACATTTATAGCTACGGTCATGACCGTAGTAATAACTCTCAGCGACCGTTAGTAAAGAGAAAATATACGATTTTGCCATGACCTATAGCTAGGGTCGGTGACCGTCACTATAGGCCAAAAGACCGTCGCTATAGGCTTTACCGACGGGTTCTATGGCCCGCTAAAACTTTTAGCGACGGTCTTTTGGCCTATAGCGACGGTCAGCGACCGTCGCTATAGGCTGATTTTCTAGTAGTGAAAGAAGGAAAATATATGGAATGGGCGGATAACAATTAACATGGGACATGTGATGTAAAGAAACATGACTTATGAAAACTGGGTTGGGCTATTAAGATATATAAATACTAAATATTTATCAAAAAATCCACCCGGGCTAGAGCCCAACCTAGCCCCTACATAGCTCCGCCAGTGGATGGAGCTGGTAGCGACGGCACTGGGACGAGGAAGAGGAAGTCGAGGTGGGCGGATGACACGAACTCGGTGATTCAGTTCCTGATTCCATAAAGGCTGAGCTGCTGCAAAGAATTCAGTCCTTTCTCGTCACTATTGCGCTCTGAACATAGACCTGGTGTAGACTGACAGCTTGAAAACAAACCTGAGATCAGGTCCCATGTCATTTTTATGTGTTTGAGTCAAGTCCGCGTTAGGTGTGTGTTTGTGTGTTTTAAAAGCTTATCCTAGGCTGCTGCATTTTGGACTAAATCCAGTGAGTACTACCTTTTCGGGAACGATGAACCATTGATAAGGGTTGATTTGTCTGTTAATAAGTTTTAAGGGAAGGCCCTAGCTGATTACCGTCTTCCGAAGCTTCATAAGAAGCATTACATACCAATGAAAGAATATCATGTAGGTGTGAATTTCACCTGACCTGGTTCCATTACTTATTATGCTGCATTTAATATTCTGTCGGAATATCTTGTCTGTACTTTTACGTCGGACTTGATTCCATTATTTATTATTCCGTATTTACGATTCCGTTGGAACATCATGTCTGTGCTTTACACCGGACCTGGTTCCGTCTTTATTATTCTGTTGAGAATAACCTGTCTGTGCGGTTTCTATCGCATGCATGGTGAATCCTTCTGTTATTTCATTCTTTATTATTCTATTAGAATAACCTGTCTATGTGGATTACCACATGCATGGTGAATGACCCTTTATATTCATTCCTTATTAAATTGTGAAAATAATCTCTAAGTGGATAACCGCATGGCGGTGAAAATTCATTTGCAGTTTTATATATTCTTTATTATACTGTTGGTTATTAGTTTTACAGTTGTATGTCTTTGGCCTGTAGTGCAAAGATGATCTGTTGTTTGATAGCCTTGAGCCGTAGTGCAAAGATGGACAGGTGTATGACATGATCATGACCACTGGTGATACTAACGAATATCCTTGGCCAGTAATGCAGGGATGATTCGATGATGGAAATTATTTATTACGCTGAGTCTCAGCGATTAGTTTATAATTGAATATCTTTGGCACGTAGTGCAAAGTTAGACAACTGATTGATATGATCATTGTTATTACATTTGAATATCTTTAGCCTTGGGGTAAGAATATTGAGTAAACATTCTATTAATCATTTGTGGCAAGGAGAAACTGTTGATTTACATGATTATAAATATGAATTGTGAACTTAATTAAAATCTTTAGTGGTTCAGGTGAAGACAGGCGATGAAAGTTCTCATTGTCTTTGTTACAACGAAGAATTGTTGATGAGTATTACAGGAACGAAATATTAACGATAGACTTTTAATTTGGAGGAGACAGTAGACGTTATGTTCTATCGCATGCATGGTGAATCCTTCTGTTATTTCATTCTTTATTATTCTGTTAGAATAACCTGTCTATGTGGATTACCACATGCATGGTGAATGACTCTTTATATTCATTCCTTATTAAATTGTGAAAATAATCTCTAAGTGGATAACCGCATGGCGGTGAAAATTCATTTGCAGTTTTATATATTCTTTATTATACTGTTGGTTATTAGTTTTACAGTTGTATGTCTTTGGCCTGTAGTGCAAAGATGATCTGTTGTTTGATAGCCTTGAGCCGTAGTGCAAAGATGGACAGGTGTATGACATGATCATGACCACTGGTGATACTAACGAATATCCTTGGCCAGTAATGCAGGGATGATTCGATGATGGAAATTATTTATTACGCTGAGTCTCAGCGATTAGTTTATAATTGAATATCTTTGGCACGTAGTGCAAAGTTAGACAACTGATTGGTATGATCATTGTTATTACATGTGAATATCTTTAGCCTTGGGGTAAGAATATTGAGTAAACATTCTATTAATCATTTGTGGCAAGGAGAAACTGTTGATTTACATGATTATAAATATGAATTGTGAACTTAATTAAAATCTTTAGTGGTTCAGGTGAAGACAGGCGATGAAAGTTCTCATTGTCTTTGTTACAACGAAGAATTGTTGATGAGTATTACAGGAACGAAATATTAACGATAGACTTTTAATTTGGAGGAGACAGTAGACGTTATGTTCTACTTTACTCTTCTAATGAATTGTTGATTCCGCTGCAACTATGGTTGAAATTAAAATTTTATTATCTACCATATGTTATAAATCTCTGATTTATTATTGACGAAAGCTATTGATAATGTAGTTATCTTTAGTCATGATATTCTTTACTGGGCTTGTTGTGCTCACTCTTTTGCTTCACAATTCCTTTCAGGTAATAAGAGGACGTAGCTGGGATGAGTCGGGGAACGGAGTGATGGTCCGGATGATAGTGTTCGCTAGTAGTCCTCACTATTCTGTTAAATAGTGTTACAATAAATGTAACGAGGACTCTATTTGAGAATGGATGTTGTCTAGAAGGCAATATCCCTGTTTAAAATCTCAGTTATGTTTTGTCGTATTTTACACGACAGTTGTATAAAAAAGTTTTTATATATATTTATACCATGTATTTGGCGACTCAAAATGGGTGATGAATACCTAATTTTGGGGGCGTCACAATATTATTACTAAGAGTAGAGTAGCAAAGATTGTATTTAGTTTTTGTTTACTCTACTATATTCTACTCTAATAATTTACATCATATTACTCCATTATAGTTAACTTTTGTTTAGACAAAACATTATAAGTAAGGTTGTGTGTGTTATCAAAGTGATATTTAATATTTTGTGATGCTAAATTGTTAATTTAAATTGCATAAAATTTTGTTATTTCAATTAGTTTTGGAACCAAAATCGCACCAAATAAAACCGTACCGCACGGTCCAAAACCGCACTACACCAATCACAAGTGGTTTAATGTGCGATTTTAAATTTGTCAAACCGCACTTAAACGATTTCGTGTGCAATTTGAGTTTCAAACCGCACCATACTCACTCTTAATTATCCCCATCTCTTGAATTTCAAGAGGGTGGAGTTCTAAGCCTTGGCAGTGACAAAAGTTATGTGTGAGTTTAAATTTAAATTAGCAAAAAAGAAAAAACTTTGAAATAACAACTTTCAGTTTATGGCTCTTCTGGAGTTTCTATAGAACTCCAAAATTTTAAAATTTTTAAATGATTACCATCCAATAAATTTGGGTGGGAGTGGTTAGCATGAAATTAACTTTGGTCAATTGATCAATATAGTGTTCACACGCAGGCGGGAGGTGATCTCTCTCTGCGTGTCAACACTGTATTAATCAATTGATCAACTTATCATGAAGTTAATTTCATAATAACCGAATCAAAATAAAGACGAAACCATGACACCCCAATTTAAATTACATATACATATATATATGTATATGTAATTTTTGTTTCTCATCTTATTTTTGTTTCTTATCTTTACATCAACTGCTACTTCCACTCGTCTTTTAGAGTTGTATACAAGAATTAAAAAAATTGATTGTAATACTCCCATAATTACCTTACTTATCTCATACTCTCTCCCTCCCTCTCATCTGTAATATTTTCTCATACGAAATAATTTTAAAAAAATATAATTAATTCTTCTAAATTATATAAAATAATAAATAATTTTAAAAAAATAAAATTATTTAAAACGTCATAATATTATGGGACCCAAGAAAATTACTCCAAAGTTTCACTAACTCGTCTTTAACTTTTAACTTCTTTTTTTCTCTTCCGACAATTAGGTACACAAAATTACACTAAATTTTACGCTCACAAATTAAAATTCACCCATGGAATCAGAAAATCCTCAAAATTGTTAAATTAACGGGATTATCGTAAAAGTATTTTGAATTTTATTTATTTATATTTTGACCACCAATGAAGAGTAAAAATATAAATAAGTGAAATTTAAATACATTCATATTTATTTTTTATGTCTAATTTTTACGCATAATTTACTATTAGTGTCAAGTTTCATAATTTAAAAATTTTATATAAAATATTTTAATTAATAATTTTTAAAATAATCAATTTAATCATAAAAATCAAATTAAAATATTTATTATGGGACTGAGAGAGTGTTAAATACAATACAGCCGTGTGGGGCTTCTTAATTGTTATACACGCCAACTTACTTTTGGCAAATTATCCACGTAAACAACCGGATAATTGGGATTGGGATCCTTTCATTAATTAACGATATAAATATATATTTTTTAGTGACAAAAATAAAATTCAGTAAATAATATTGTTAGAGCAAATACACATTTAATAACACTTTTACAATTATTCTAACTATATTTAAAATTTTTAGCGACACTTTTATAATTATCTATTAATAATAGCGGAAGACGAATTACGTCTACTACTAATAGTAACGAGTGACGTAAAAATAGTACCGTTGTCCGCTAGCGCGCCCGCTACTATTAGTAGCGGGCGTGAATTTTTTAATTTTAATTTTAATTGTTAATTCTTATATTAAATAATAAAAATAATATATATTAATTTTTAAATCATAATAAACACATGTTATAAATCATTATCCAATTATAAATAAGGTAAAGGTATACTCATAATCGAAACCATGTTATTGATGGTTGTTGACTTTGTTCACCGACTTGTCAACGAAAGCATTATTATCTATACATTACATTATTCTACAAGATAACGGTATCAAAATAATTAGTATTAATATATAGGAGGTTTTTTTTTTATTATTATTATTACTATTATTATTATTATTATATATAATTAGATAAGTAAAATTGTATTTAATCTGAGATTGCTTAGCATTATTATTATAAGAGTATTATTATTATAAAATTTATTGGAATTGAAATTTTTATAAAAAAAATATTTTAGATGTCATTTTGATACATGTAAAAAATATATTTATACAAACATTAAAAAAAAAATAAAAAAAATTAGACCGTTCGCCAAGCCCAGTCGCTATATCCGGTCACCCCAGAATCACTCTAATATAAAATCGTTAATAGACAACGTCAAATCAAATGAAAACTGATACATTGAAATGTTTTTGTCTTTACTTCACATATAGTTTAATTTATTTAAAGTAATTGTAAAATATTTTTATATGTTCAGCCAAAACAAGGGAAGTGGTTAGTATGAAGTTTATTTTGGGGTAAGTTGGTCAATTGATCAATAGAATACTGACACGCAGACGAGGTTGTATGTGTGTCAGTATTCTATTGATCAATTGACCAACTTACCAAAAAAATAACTTCATACTAACCGGATCCCAAAACAAGTCCGATGCATATTGAAGACAGTAAATTATTCTCTCCTCCACCCACAACCCTTCTCTGTAAATTAAAATAAATTATTGTAATAAATTATGACATTAAAAAAAACCTTATAGGATATCCCAAGTTTTTGATTTTTATGTTCCTATGTTTTTTGGTTGGAGGATGCTTGATCTACTGTATTTTCATTAGTTGTATGTAATATCAAAATATGCATGTTAGTGCATGTCAGCGATATGTTACTGAGTGATTTTATGTGATAGTAGACTTAGTGGTGTTTGATTATATTTGGTGGTATTTGATTGCATCTTAATGCATCTTAACAACCCAACTCTTAATAAATCTTAACAATTCACATATTTATATTAAGAGATCATCTGAATAGTTTATACTCATATTTATATTTTAATTATTCAAAGAATCTCTTAATACAAAAATATGAGTTATTGAAATACATTAAATGGTCAACTGTTAATATGTATTATCAAACATCACCTTACTGTATTGTTTATGTGCTTAAGATATCTCCTTTTTTTACAATATTAACTTTATTTGTCTAATTTTGTTGAACTTTCAAATTTCTCTATTAGGCTCGGAAAACATTATGTCATAATTGGGCATAAACAAATACTACAAATCAGGCACGAGGGTGGTTCGTTTTGTAGATTCCCGTGGTGACAGACTCCATTTATTTTATCATACCTTCCATTGTTCTGCTCCTTATGGAGTATTTCTTTATTCTTGGACCCCATTTTCTCCCCCCTCGACATTGTGGGTCCCTTCAAACCCCACACCCACCAAACGGCAATCACCCATTTTGGTGCAGTTTGTGTATGTGATGTTAACATCAATGGCGGCCACTATTAAACCCCAAATCATATGTTCTAATTAAATTTAAAATAAAATTTAGATAAAATAATAATAAAAAATGATATTTTTGTAATAATTCTAGCCACATTTATTGTTCTTGTTCGGGAGCGTTTTACCGACCTCCATGTGGGCTAAAGGCCTGACATCAGAAGGGCTTTATGAGACCACTGGGTCGAAGCCCTTGGAGAAGTTGGAGATATTCGGGTCGGCGTTTGAGCCATCTTGGGCCGAAGCCGAACTCGGTCTTATGGTGTTCGGGGTCGGGTGTTCGAGTCCTTTGGGCCGAAGCCCAGACCAGGTTGTGGGCCCGGTTGGGCCTGCACAGTGGGCTCTCCTGCGTGCAGGGTTCGCGTTCCTAATCAAAATTAAATAAGGTAACTCCAAAGGTAGTGGGAGGATTGGATTCTACTTGCACCTTTTAAGGAGATTGTGTTGGACCCAAGTTATGGTAAATACCATACACTAGGAGTCTTAATCCGATTGGGAAAATGATTCTAAGGTGGTGAGTACTATAAATGCAAGGCCTATGTTATCATTATGAGGTAATATCTACTTTTGAGCACTAAACACTTAGCCTCCATTGTTTACCCTTGTAACGACCTGTACTCATTCTCACACCGGCACAAGCCGTCAAGCTTCTGTGTGATCTGTTACTGTGCAGGTTCTAGCGCGTGGATTCTGTGATTGGACGCGCCGGCGAAACTTGGCGTTAACATTGGCGCTAGAAGGAGGGCTTTAGTGCTAAAATAATCACAATCAAATTCTTTTCCAGCGAGAAACGATGGCGAGTGTGGAATATGCAGTTTCCGACCGGAAAAAGGTCAAGTCGCACCAGACCACTCAGGTGAGAGGGTCGGTGAAGGACAGACTGGGTTCCAGAATCCAGGACGATCAGAGGGAGCCGACTAGCTCCCCCGGAGGCGGCTCTTTCATGAAGGCCAACGTACCCCCAACCAGGCTAGTCGGGTGGACGAAGCTAACCCACGGGCGTTGGAGATGCATGAAAAGAGTCGTACACTAGGTAGTCGAGATCAAAGAGAATTCATCCTGCAGAAAAAGATGCAGCAAAACAAAGATGCCATGACGGCCTTACGTCTTCAACAGGAGGAGCTTGAACTACAGATGGCTAACATGGCCGGGGAACAGGAGGTATCCTCCAAGAGGCGTAGGCACCATAGCCGGTCTCGGTCCCCCCGAAGGCGAGAGGCTGATAGGGAGGAGCAGATACCGGAGTCGTTCGAGGGACGGCAGGAGCCGGAGGAGGAGCCGTTCAGCAGGCCGCCGATCAGAACACCCAGGCAAGTCTGGAAGGAGAAGGGGAGACGAGATTCCCGAACGTGAGAGGGACAGACCCCGATCGTCCCCTCATGAAGGAGAGTCCGACCCCCTCGCCCAAAGGGTAGCTGAGTTAGAAAAGCTTCTATTGGCCAAAAGCCCAACGGGAGAGCCCTCGGCCTGTATAGGGTCACCCTTTTCTGTGGAAATTAATCGGGAAACAGCCGACCCCAAAAGGAGGATGCCCCCAATGGAGACTTACGACGGGCTGAGAGATCCTTATGACCATTCTGATGGGTATGATAGATTGATGACGTACTATGGCCATTCTGATGCGGCCAAGTGTCACATGTTCGCCACCACCCTGAAGAAGAGTGCCCGGGAATGGATGGGAACCCTGGCGTCAGGGTCAATAAGCTCGTGGAAGGACCTTCAGGAAAAGTTTCATGCGCGATTTGGGAGTAATAAGAGACGGGGAAAGATCACAGCATCCCTCATGCAGGTTAGGCAGAGGTCAGACGAGAGCCTGGGCTAGTACGTTAAAAGGTTCTGAGAGGCTGTGGGGTCGGTGGCAGAGTTGAATTCCCCACAAGCCTTGGGGTTCTTCACAACTGGTTTAGACATCGAAAAATCAAAGAAGCTGATGAAGGATCTGGTGATCAACCCTCCGGCCGATTTAACAGAAGCGTTCCACAGGGCCGAGGGTCACATAGCAATTGAGGAAGCGATGGGGAATTTCAAACCACAGTCCCACTCACATGACAAGTCCAGAGATCGGGACAAACAAAGTTATCAGAAGGCAGATACCCAGGGCAGGTCGGACAGTTACAGTAAAAAGGAACTATAACGGAGGGGGGTCGAGCAGTGGAAGGCCACCCTTCCCAAACAAAAATATCAACAAAGTATACACTGCACTCACTATGGATCGGGCCAAGATACTGGAGGAGATATGGAATAAGCCCTTTTTCGAACCATGCCAAATGATCACCAAGCCAGGGAAAAGGGGTCGGAACAAATATTGTGCGTACCACCAGAGTCGAGGTCACATGACAGAAGATTGCAATAACTTGAAAGACTTGATAGAAAAGAATGTACAGAATGGGCAGTTGGTGTAGTACGTGGTCGGCAGAGAAGGATCGGAAGCTTCCCGAGAGGACATCAGAGAACCTCCCTGAGAAACACAGCCGCAACCGAACCCACAAGCTCGAGGAGTTATCGATGTGATATTGGGCGGGTCGGTAGGGCGTGTAACCGGTAAGAAGAGGAGTGGGCATCTCGAAACCGTACTGTCACTAGCCGGCTCCTCGCCCAGGAAAGACAGGCCATACTCAGGCATGACCATCTCCTTCACAGACGACGACTACCCTACTGATCATATTGAACCGCACGACGGGGCACTGGTTATAACAGCTCAGGTCGGGCCGGTTGACATGAAACGAATGATGATCGATAACGGGTCCTCAGTTGACATACTCTACACACATGCCTATCAGAGGATGGAGTTGGGAGGAAAGAGGATGGAATTGGGAGGAGAAGGCCCATTATACGGTTTCAGTGGCGACCCGGTTTATGTGTCAGGCACGATAGAGCTGCCAGTTCGATTCGGTACGGTTCCTCAGCAGATAGAAATTATGGTAAAATTTTCTGTGGTACAAGTGGATTCGGCTTACAACGCCATCTTGGGGAGGCCTACTCTAGCAGCACTGCAGGAAGTAAGGTCTATACCCCACTTCAAAATAAAGTTTCCGACACCGAACGGGATAGGGGAGGTAAAAGGAGATAAAATAAAGAAAAACAGTAGGTACTCACAGCCGTGTTTGTACAACCAAGCTTCGTCCATTAGAAGCCCTAGATTCCACTGGGTCTTTTTCCATTGTGTGTAAAACGTCTTGAAGGTGTCGGCCCGACCCTTCAGGAATTTAGAAATCTTTGCCGCCTGGTCGGCTGGATGGGCCCAGGAAGGAAGGAGCTGAAGGTCAGATCCTTTGGTAAAAAACCACTGTTCATGCCACCCCTTGTTGCTCGAAGGGGTTTTGATCGGGACGGTGCGATTAGGGCGTTTGTTGAGCTATCCAAGACCGGGCTCTTTTGAATTGCTAATGGTGAACAAAGAAAAGAACAGATCAAGCCCGGGAGTGAGTCCCACCTCTTGGCAGATGGCTATGAATGAGACTAGGTGGATGTACGCGTTCGGCACGAGTTGCGCGAACCCGACTCCCACGAAGTTCAGGAAGAAAGAAATGAAGTCGTGAAGTGGGAATCGAACCCCGTACTTCAGAACATACAGGGGCATGGCCACCCACTCACCCTCGGGCCTCCAGAACATCTTCTCATCAGGACGAGGGATCCTCAACTTGTATTCTTTAGGAATTTTAAAAAGAGTCTGGATATCGGAGATCTGGGAGGTGGTGATGGTAGAAGGAGTGTGGAGATGAGAGAACTCCTCTGAAGAATGGTAGGCTTTTTGAACCCTAGCCTCGGCGTCTACCGGAGTAGGCAAGGCATCGGGAGTGGTGTCAGTAGGGGCATCCGGCATTATGACCTCCGGAAGGTCGCTGGTGGTGACGGCGGAGGAAACGATGATAGGCTCAGTGGCCGGAACGGTGTTGGAATCGGCCATTTTAAAGGGAATGTGGCGAAAACGAGAGGTTTAGGAGAAGGAATGAGCAGAAATGACACTCGATCGATAACTGAGTAGAGGAAAATGGTAAATACGGAGGAGCAATATTTCGCCGGAAATCGCCTTGCCGGAAAATTTGAACAAAGAGGATTTGAGAAAGAGGAGTCAGTAAAAGTGATAATGAAGGGGAAGTGGGTTTTTATAGGGTGTACGACACGGAGTCCCAGGGCGGCAACTAAATGCTTAAGTTGGGTCTAGGCGTTAAAAGGTGTGCAACGTTTCAAATATCTATAACAAACCTTTGAATTTCCCCAGACAGCTCATCATTGGCTGTCGTGACCTTTCAATATCCTGACCTTCCAAGTCTCTAATTATGAAAATGTTATAATCAGAGACTGGGGGCAATGTTCGGGAGCATTTTACCGACCTCCATATGGGCTAAAGGCCTGACATTAGAAGGGCTTTATGAGACCACTAGGCCGAAGCCCTTGGAGAAGTTGGAGATGTTCGGGTTGGCGTTTGAGCCATCTTGGGCCGAAGCCGAACTCGGTCTTATGGTGTTCGTGGTCGGGTCTTCGAGTCCTTTGGGTCGAAGCCCAGACCAGGTTGTGGGTCCGGTTGGGCCTGCACAGTGGGCTCTCCTGCGTGCAGGGTTCGCGTTTCTAATAAAAATTAAATAAGGTAACTCCAAAGGTAGTGGGAGGATTGGATTCTACTTGCACCTTTTAAGGAGATTGTGTTGGACCCAAGTTATGGTAACTACCATACACTAGGAGTCTTAATCCGACTGGGAGAAGGATTCTAAGGTGGTGAGTACTATAAATACAAGGCCTAGGTTATCATTATGAGGTAATACCTACTTTTGAGCACTAAACACTTAGCCTCCATTGTTTACCCTTGTAACGGCCTGTACTCATTCTTACATCGGAGCTATCCCCCGGCGGCACAAGTCGTCAAGCTTCTGTGTGATCTGTTACTGTGCAGGTTCTAGCCCATGGATTCTGTGATTGGACGCGCCGGCGAAACTTGGCGTTAACAGTTCTGATAATCGGTGGGCAAAAACAAAATAGTAAAAGTGTTGTCTGTAATATATAGTATTATTTAATATATATATATATATATATAGATATGATAAAACAGAAAATATTAATAAATAAATTCGAGTCCTTTGAATTCACAAAGTCTCCTTAAGGCAAATTTATTTCCGCATAGATGCTAAGGGTTAATTGAATAATTGCTTCCCAAGATAAAACAGATTTTAATTCTTAATTAGTAGCATTACAAAATTAAGAATTCATCGAACATAAATTTTATGTTATGTACTCGAACTTTTACTGGCAATAATAATGATGCATGTAAAATGTAAATTACAGTAATGATGCATGAAAATGGTGTATTCATACACTTACTCAGAAACTGGAAAATAATTGCAGAACGACAGAATGGAGGGAAGGAACGGAATCTGCAGAAACGGGATTTTGCAGAACGGGAACAAGAATTAATACACTACAGAACGGGAACGTGATTTATTGCACAGAATGGGAACGGAAATTTTTCCTGCAGAACGGGACGGGACTTTTGCAGAAGGGAAGGAACGAGATTTTTTAGAAGGGAAGGAACGGAACGGGACGCAGAAACAGAACGGTGTAATCAAACTTATGTAGAAAATGTAATCCCATATAGTTTATCTATAGAACATTTCCGCACCCGCCCGTCACGACCCGACCCGACCCTGCCGGACTTTGAAGTCAATTTTCTCATTTCCAACAATCCCTCACATGAATGTAAAATTGGCTTTAAAATATGCAAAATATGTTATGAATATGCAGACACTAGTTCGAGTATATAAGAAAAGATATTTCATCAGGTTAAGTAGCCTAGTGGCTTTGAACTTGCCCTAGTAAAATTTATCGGATTTACTTGGCTAATCAGTAGACTTGATGTCTTTGAACTGTCAGCTTTTTGTGTAAACCAAGACAATAGAATTCACAAAATATCTTTTCAGACATAATTGGTTCTCACGTTTGTGTTCATTTTGGCCCTGAAACACCTCTTGGTTCCGTGAGTATATTAGAGAATTCAGCCTTCAAAATTCTCACAGAAGTGACCCCCTTCTTACTCACGTAGGTGACTTCTATCAAGAGTATCCTGCAATACCCTACTTGAATGTATTTCAAGATATAAAAGTCATTAAAAGCGTATCTTATCCTGATTCTCGCGGCAGATGTGCACTGTCTCATTTTAGGAATGGTTAAGAGTAAATATCTCCTCAGTGCTTTACTGAGTACTACATAGTTCGGTTTGCCCATTGAACCTAGATCTTGGGATCTCCAGTCAGCTAGGTTGGGTTGCCACTATGATGACTCTTATTTACACAGTAGGCTTTAAACTCATTCCCTTCGATGATTTTTCCACTTGCTCTCTTGTTAAACCTTTCGTAAGTGGATCCGCAATATTATCTTTTGACTTTACATAGTCAATTGAGATAATTCCATTTGAGAGCGATTGTCTAACGGTATTATGTCTTCGTCGTATATGACGTAACTTACCGTTATATAAATGACTTTGTGCTCTTCCAATCGCTGATTGGCTATCACAGTGTATACATATAGCTGGCACAGGTCTTGACCAATTTGGAATATCCTCTAAGAAATTACGAAGCCACTCAGCTTCTTCTCCAGCTTTGTCTAAAGCAATGAATTCTGATTCCATTGTAGACCTAGCAATACAAGTTTGTTTTGAGGATTTTCAAGATATTGCTGGACCTCCAAGGGTAAAGACATATCCACTTGTGAATTTTGAGTCTTTATTGTCAGATATCCAATTAGCATCATTATATCCTTCCAATATTGCTGGATATTTTGTATAGTGCAATCCATATTTTTGAGTATGTTTTAAATATGCTATCACCTTCATTTTTAGCTAAATGAAGATTTTTATCAACTAAGGTCTTATTTAGAATTATATTATACTTGTTAAAAAATTTTAAGTATTTTTTCAATGTAATGAGTTTGAGATAATATAATTCCATCAGATGTTCTAGAAATCTTGATTCCTAATATTATATCTGCAACCCCCAAGTCTTTCATGTCAAACCTATTTGACAACATACGTTTTGTTGAGTTGATAACTTCATTGTTGCTACCCATGATTAACATATTATCCACATAAAGACAAACAATGACATATTTCTTTTGAGTGCTTTTGACATAAACACATTTGTCACACTAATTAATTTTAAATCTATTTGATAACATAACATTATCAAATTTCTCATGCCATTATTTTGGTGCTTGTTTTAATCCATACAAGGATTTAACAAGTTTGCATACTTTTCTCTCTTGTCCAGGAGCTATAAAACCTTCAGGTTGTTCCATATATATTTTTTCATCCAATTCACCATTTAAGAATGCAGTCTTTACATCCATTTGATGTATTTCCAGTCTATTTAAAGATACTATTGCTATTAGCATTCGAATAGATGTAATTCTTGTAACAGGTGAATAAGTGTCGAAATAATCCAATCCTTCATTTTGTCTATAGCCTTTAACAACAAGCCTTGCTTTGTATTTATCAATTGAACCATCAGCTTTCATCTTCTTTTTGAAGATCCATTTATACCCTAAAGGTTTAGAACCAGGTGGAAGGTCCACCAATTCCCATGTATGATTTTGCATAATGGACTCAATTTCACTATTAATTGCTTCTTTCCAATGAGAAGCATCTGAAGAGGATATTGTTTCCTTGTACGTTTGAGGATCTTTTTCTAACAAGAATGTTAGAAAATTCGGACCAAAAGACATTGAAGTTCTTTCCCTTTTGCTACGTCTAGGTTCATCCATTACAGACTCTTTGTCTATATTTTTAGGATTATCACTAGTAGCATCCAAAGGTCTTTTGTTTGAATTTGAATCATTATTTCCATTATATGGAAAAATATTCTCAAAGAACGATGCATCTCTTGATTAAATAAATGTATTAACATGAATATCATTAATTTCAGATTTATAAACAAGAAAGCGATAAGCACTGCTGTTATTTGCATAACCAATGAAAACACAGTCAATTATTTTTGGTCCTATCTTAACCTTTTTAGGTTTAGGAACCATCACTTTTGCTAGACACCCCCACACTCTTAAGTATTTATAGCAAGGTCTATGACCTTTCTATAATTCATAAGGTGTTTTATTAGTTTTCTTATGAGGCACTTTATTAAGAATATAATTGGCAGAAAGCAAAGCTTCCCCCCACAAATTCTGGGGTGCTCCAGAACTGTTTAACATAGCATTCAACATTTCTTTCAATGTCCGGTTCTTGCGTTCAGCAATACCGCTAGATTGAGGTGAATAAGGAGCAGTAGTTTGGTGAATAATACCATGAGTAGAGCATATCTTTTCAAATGGTAATTCATATTCACCACCTTTGTCGCTTCTTATTGCTTTAATCTTTTTGTTAAGTTGATTTTCAACTTCATTTTTATAAAGTTGAAACATTTCTATTGCCTCATCTTTGCTTCTTAGCAAATATACATAACAATATCTTGTGCAATCATCAATAAAGGTTATAAAATATTTTTTCCCACCTCTAGTTTGCACAAACTTTAAGTCACATATATCAGTGTGAATTAAATTTAGAGGTTCAGTTTTCTTTTCAACAGAATGAAAGGGTAATCTTGTCATTTTTGATTCCACACAAATTTCACATTTATGTTTTAGATTAATATCAAATTTAGGTAAGAACTCTAAATTAATTAATCTACGTAAAATATTATAATTAACATGTCCTAATCTAGCATGCCATATGTTTGAAGACTCTAACAAGTAAGCAGAAGAATTAATTTTATTATTATCAATAGACTTCGGTACATTAGTCATAACATTCATCTTAAAGAGCCCATCATTCATGTAGCCCTTTCCTACAAACATATCATTCTTAGTAAGTACAAACTTATCAGACACAAACATCAACTTAAATCCATTCTTGCTCAGTAGTGATCCAGAAACTAGATTCTTGTGAATCTCTGGCACATGAAGCACTTCATTCAAAGTCAGTTCTTTGCCAGATGTCATTTTCAGTACAATCTTTCCACGTCCTTCAACCTTTGAACTTGAGGAGTTTCCCATGAAGAGTTGATCATCATTTTCTACTGGTTTGTAAGTAGAAAACATCCATTTGTTGGAACATATGTGGCGAGTAGCCCTAGTGTCCACATACCACTCTTTAGGGTTTCCTACCAAATTGCATTCAAATACAACTGCAGAAAGATTAATGTCCGAAACATTTTCAGTTCTGTCACATTTACTTGAGGCTTTTGTTATATCTTGAACTTCTTTGGCTTTTCTCCATGAGACATACTCACGGCAGAAATGGTACTTATAGATGCCATTTTTGTTATACAAAGAAGACAAATGTCAATAAACAGAAACAAATTTCTGTTGTACAAAATTTATTCATAAATTTTGTTTTTACAAATTTGTTAACACAAATTCAAATTCACTGTTATATTAACATGCAAAAAAAATAACAGAATATCATGCAACAAATATTCTGTCAATATATTGAATTTAATAATTTATACTTAATATTTCTAAGTACAACCAAAAAGGTAGTCAAGTTAACATGTTTTCCGAATTACAGGATATATAAAAAAATTGTCAAGTTAACATGTTTTCCAAATTACTAAAAAGGATTCACGGAATGTACATATAAACATAATATTATATATATTACACACATATATATATATATATAATTAAACAATATTGGAAATAACAGAATATAAACATGCAATTTTTAACATGTAATTTATATATAATAACAGAATATATAAACCAGTCAACAATAAATTTTGTTTACAAAATTTCTTTTGTTGAAAATTTGTTAACAATTTATATATATATATATATATTGACATGCAATAATTACTGTAAACAATTTTAATGTCACATTAATCATTTATACCAATGCATGCACTCATATTAAACTTACTGCATATTGAACCATTAATCAGTTAATATTTAATTTTGCATGCACCATGCATTTTAAACATACTGTACTTATTGCAGGAAATAAGAACTTAACATTCAAATGTATATATATACTAACATAAGAATATAAATATATAATATATTATATTAACTGAAGAAATATTATACTGGATGGATAAACAACTTGTATAATATTTACCGTTGCAGAACTTATCCAACTATAGATTCACCGTTGCAGAAAAACAGATTCATGCAAAACAATATATACCGTTGCATAATTATAGAATACTCATTCTTTTGAATCACGTTACGCAACACTGAAAACAATTTCTGCAATTATATATATATATATATATATATATATATATATATATATATATATATATATATATATATATATATATATATATATATGCTCTTCACAAACGAATTATAAAACAATTTCTGCAATTAAATGAATTCAAATATTCTAAGGATCCAAACAGCAAAGGAATTATAATATATATAATTATCTTGTTCCAAAATTTGCGTGAATAACAAATTTCAAAATTTGCATGACCAAAATATGAGCACACTCTGTTTCTGACCACTGTTATTCAATATGACCACTGTAATTTTTCGTATGCAAACAAAAACATAAAATCATATATATTAACAGTCAACTAATACTGTTAAAACAATTTCCTATAAAATAATTTTCTGTTAACATAAAGCAATACTATAATTATAGAAAAATAAATTTGCTTTAAGATTGTTATCTGTAATATATAGTATTATTTAATATATATATATATATATATATATGATAAAACAGAAAATATTAATAAATAAATTCGAGTCCTTTGAATTCACAAAGTTTTTTTAAAGCAAATTTATTCCCCCACAGATGCTAAGGGTTAATTGAATAATTGCTTCCCAAGATAAAACGGATTTCAATTCTTAATTAGTAGCATTATAAAATTAAGAATTCATCGAACGCAAATTTTATGGTATGTACTCGAACTTTTACTGGCAATAATAATGATGCATGTAAAATGTAAATTACAGTAATGATGCATGAAAATGGTGTATTCATACACTTACTTAGAAACGGAAAAATAATTGCAGAACGACAGAATGGAGGGAAGGAACAGAATCTGCAAAAACGAGATTTTGCAGAACGGGAACAAGAATTAATACACTACAGAACGGGAACGGGATTTATTGCACAGAAAGGGAACGGGAAATTTTCCTGCAGAACGGGATGAGACTTTTGCAGGAAGGAACGAGATTTTTCAGAAGGGAAGGAACGGAACGCAGAAACAGAACGGTGTAATCAAACTTATGCAGAAAATATAATCCCACATAGTTTATTTATAGAACATTTCCACACCCACCCGTCCCGTCATGAACCCGCCCGTCACGATCCAATCCAACCCGACCCAATTGGTCAATTTTCTAATTCAATTCAAATCTCATTTCCAACAAAAAGAAATAACAATTTTGCTCTTGTAACTGTTTCTTTAGAATAATAGAAAGTTTATATTGCACATGTGGCTGTTTCTTTTAGTTTTTTTGGGGGGTTCTTGATATTTACAGGATTGAAGATACTTTATTTTTGTAAAGATTATATGGCTCTTTCAACAGAAAGTCAAGATGGGTTGTTGCTCTTTTACTAATATTTTCTGAATTTGGGCTTCTGAGTTCATTTGAAGTGGGATTTTGAGCTCTGAATCTGGTGAAGCTTTGGGGTTTCACTTGATGTTTTGGGTGTTGTGTTACATATTTTGAATATTCTGGGGGAAAGTTGTGTTTCTTTCATCTGCATATCAAAATCAAGGTATTTGAGCACTTTATTTCGACCATCTATTAATAGTTTTGAGCTATATGAAAGTCTCACCTAGTAATCCAATTTGAGCTGCACATATATGTAGGGTGACCAGGACTATGATCTCTGTATTGGGGTATTTTTAATTTGAGTGATTACAGAATATCTAAAAATTGGGGATTTATTCAGAAAGAAGTGAACTTTACTGTGGTTAGCTGAGTTTTTGATTTTGGGGAAACATGATAATTGATTAATTTCTAATCTTGAGGCAAAAAATTTAGGTTCCTCGATTGAAGGAAGTGTTCTTTTGTTCATATTTGTCAAGATTTTTGTTAGATTTGTGTAAGATCATGGAGAAACAGGTTAGTTTCCAGACTACTAAAATGGAAAAACAGCAGAGCTTTCGAGGAGTGATGGATAAACAACAGAGTTTTCGAAAGGCTATGGAAAAACAACAGAGTTTTCGCGGTGGGGTAATGGAGAAACAACAGAGTTTTCGTGGTGGGGTAATGGAGAAGCAGATGGAAAAACAGCAGAGTTTTCGTGGCGGGGTAATGGAGAAGCAGAAAAGCTTTCGAGGGTTAATTGAAAAACAGAAGAGCTTTCGCATAGCATTGGAGAGGCAGCTTAGCTTTGGCGGGGATAGGAAGAAGAGCAAAGAGTCACCTGGGAAACGAGGCGATTCTCCTCTTCATTTGGCTGCTCGAGGTGGGAATTTATTGAAGGTGATAGACATTATTCAGAGGTTTGACAGTAATGCTATAACAACTTTGCTTTCGAGGAAAAACCTGGAGGGTGAGACAGCTTTGTATGCTGCCGCAGAGAATGGGCATGCCAATGTTGTTGGAGAATTTTTGAAGCATTTAGACCTTCAAACTGCCTCTATTGCTGCTAATAACGGCTATGATTCTTTTCATGTTGCAGTGAAGCAGGGTCATCTTGGTAAGACCTTAATCTTCTTCATCTGTCATATACTATAGTTTTTATAGTAAGAACTGGCTGAATTTTTTCTGCTTGGTTGAGATATATTTATTATGTTCGCACTGATGTTAAGATCATACAAAATTCTGATATTGACATCTGAAATAACTACGTGTTGCAACATGACATCTATTTACTTTCATGACAAATAATACCATCTTTAAGTTACTAATGAAGATTAGCAGCTCCTTTAGAGTCGCAAACACTGGTTATCATATTGAATACTAATTCCCTCTTCCTTCTTTATATTGGTTCCAAGTTTACTTTTAGACTGCTTGGCCGCACAAAGTTATCTGAGAGTCCATTCCAGAGAGAGGTATTGTTTCAGTGAATAAAAACTCTCAGTTTGCAGTCTGCCATTTTCATTATAAGGCAAAGCTTGTGGTAATTAGTAATTAAGTCTAGTTCTAATCTTTTATCAACTTTTGGGAGACATTTTCCACCATAAATTATAGTGTCTCCGTTACGCCTTTAAACTTGGTAGGCTAGTTTTTTTGTTGGTGTGTGTGTAGGGGGGGGGGGGGGGTGGAGGGGGTACAGCAAAGGAAAGAAGCCTGCTTCCTGATATATATAATTTGTCTCTGGTTAGCTATATAGACTTACCCATGTCCAAACTCCCAACCAGGTTATGAAGGATGCACATGTATCTGAAGTGTGGAGGTAGTAGGAGATACCACAGGACTTCCTTTAAGCGACAATGGAAGATTCACTTTTACTCTGTTATTTTCTTCAACTGTTGTTTTAATTTATAATTAATATGTTCATACTAAACACCTAAATCATTGGTTTATGTAATTGGCTACTTGAGTATCAGCATACCCCAAGTGTATTGTATTGAAAGCTTAATCCCTTGCGGGAAATAAGACAAGGGAAACATCTGTATTGGAATCTAAATTTTGTTTGGTGGATATAGGTAAACAAGTTGTTCTAATACAATGCTTTCTGAACTGTGCATTATGATTTGTCTTTAATATAATCATTCATTTCAATGTGCGCCAAGTCTTTTTTGATTTTTTTGATTTTTTGTGCTGGAGATTTCTTGCTATTTATCCTCCTGAAACACTTTTTTTTCTTCATGATTTTGCAGAGGTTCTTAAGGAACTTTTGCATTCTTTCCCCAACCTGGTCATGACCACAGATGCATCCAATTCTACTGCCTTACACACAGCTGCAGCTCAAGGACACATTGATGTAGTCAATCTGCTTCTGGATGCTGACTCAAACCTTGCTAAGATAGCCCGGAACAACGGCAAGACAGTGCTCCATACAGCTGCAAGGATGGGCTATTTGGAAGTGGCAAAATCTCTATTAAGCAAAGATTCAAGCATTGGGTTTAGGACTGATTTGAAAGGGCAGACTGCACTGCACATGGCAGTAAAGGGGAAAAATGTGGATATGGTGCTGGAACTAATAAAACCTGACCCCTCAGTGATGAGTTTGGAAGATAGTAAGGGAAACACGGCACTGCATATTGCAACAAGGAAGGGTTGTACTCAGGTGTGTTCTCATTTTCGTTATATTTATTATTTTCGGTCTTTCAAATGCATTCTAAGCAAGTATATTTAAAACTCGATCATAATGATAAGACAGGCACTTCTAAGCAAGTATTAGTAAAACTCGATCATAATGTAAGATAGGCACTTCTAAGCAAGTATCAGTAAAACTAATCATAATGATAAAATAGGCACTTTTTCTGCTTTAAGATATCGTCCATTGGAAAGATCTTTCTGACTTGATAATGGGTATCTAGACATTATAAGCTTAGTTTGGCATATCCCGATAATTAGAAAGGCCTATGCTTGAGTTAAACATTTATGTTGGAATTCTGCTTTATTTATGGCAGATCGTGTCTTGCCTAGTATCAGTAGAGGGCATTAACATCAATGCCACCAACAAGGCTGGAGAGACCCCTCTTGATATTGCAGTGAAGTTTGGCACTCCAGAACTTGTTAACATTTTGAAGGAAGCGGGGGCGAATAATGGGAAACCCCCGACTGCAGCAAAACAACTCAAGCAGACTGTCAGTGACATAAAGCATGATGTGCAATCGCAAATCCAGCAGACTCGTCAAACTGGCTTTAGGGTAAAGAAAATCGCAAAGCGGATAAAGAAGCTTCATATCAGTGGCCTCAATAATGCTATAAATTCAGCAACTGTCGTTGCTGTCCTTATTGCTACAGTAGCTTTCGCTGCCATCTTCACTGTACCTGGTCAGTATGTTGAGGAGAAAACAGAAGGGTATTCAGTTGGCCAAGCCCACATAGCCAAGGATCCCGCATTCATGATCTTCTTTTTGTTCGACAGTTTGGCATTATTCATCTCTCTGGCTGTTGTTGTCGTGCAGACATCTGTGGTTGTGATAGAAGAAAAGGCAAAGAAGCAACTCATGTTTGTAATAAACAAGCTCATGTGGTTGGCTTGCCTTTCCATTTCAATTGCCTTCATTTCTCTCACCTATGTGGTGGTCGGGGCCCACGAGAAGTGGCTTGCCGTGTATGCAACAGTAATTGGTAGCTCCATCATGCTCACTACCATCGGCTCAATGTGCTATTGCGTTGTTCGCCATAGGTTGGAGGAGTCAAAGATGAGGAGCATAAGAAAAGGCGAGACTCCCCGTTCGCTATCAATGTCTATGGCGTCGGAGCCTGATATTTATAATGAAAAATATAAGCGGATGTATGCAGTTTAAGAGCTTTGACGTTCATATGAAGATGGAATGGTCTCTTATATCTATATCTATATCTATATCCTTCAATAATATTAATAGTTCATATGTTCGAGTAACTTGAAAGAGTTGCATCTACAGACCCAACACATAAACTTAGAAAGCAACGTTGGTTCTGTTCACCTCTTGAGTTCCATAGTATTATTAGTGTTGCCAGGAGGTGAGATTTTGGATGAAACCAAGTCAACAATTGATTGTAACATGTTACGGATCAAGTTGAAAACTCTGGAGCGGCTAGAAGGTGGCGGCGGCTGATGTATACTGTAGTTGCATGTGAGTCTCTACTCTCTACATAATCCATTTGTATGCGAAGGATGTTCTGAATGAGTAACTGTGCTGTGTATATATTTAATAAAAGCTATTTTTCACGATTTTTTTATTTTTTTGTGGATGCTTTGTGTTGCAGGACTTGGGTAACATCAGGGTGGGAGATTTACATATATATATATATATATATATATATATATATATATATATATATATATATATATATATATATATATACACACACACACACACACACACATAAATAGTAATAACAATTAATTATGTCTAAAATTCAGAAGTACTCGTGTTTGACACAATTATTAAAGTAGATCTTTTGTTTCGTATCCTATTAAGGATTCTATGAACTAATTCAGACTGTGAAACTGCGAATAGCTCATTAAATTATTTATAGTTTGTTTGATGGTATCTGCTATACGGATAATCGTAGTCAGGTCGGTTGGATGGAAGAAGCATTAGCCCCGGCGTTCTTGTCAAAGCAAAAACTTGGATAAGAACGTCGGGGGCCTGGGCGTAAACCCCTAGGAGGGCACACAACGCTGGGCACGATAGGCTTCGCTCAACTCAAGAGTCCATTTAACTTGAAATCGAATTGAAATTTGAGGAACAATAGCTCTTGTATGTATACTTATGAAATCATTTGATTAAGAGTTGAAAAGACCTTAAATCATCTTCCTGATTAGCTGTTTTGAATATCCTATAGCCATGGCTTTCTTTAGCCATAACAACAATTGAACAAGTTATACTCAACTGCTTGTTATATACTACACTATAGTACCTTTATACATAATTGAACAAAAAAATTGTACATAAGAATTACACTTTCTTTTGACTGAGAAGCTTTCTGCTACAAAGAATTTGACCTAATACTAAAAACATTTCAATGCTGCGGCAGAATGGAATTTGTAGATGCACCTATTAGATATTGAGCTTCAAGAATCATGAGTATATACAGTTGAGATGCTAACTAGTGTTGTCTGAACTCTAAAGAGGAAAATGCACCGGTTTCGCATCAGCTAGTAGCATACTCTAAATGATATCCCAACCTGCTCTCCATGTTTTCAATCTTTTTCATATCCCTCAAGAACCATGAGAACTTCGATTGTCGTCGATATCGGATGGACTGCTTCCGTGCCGACTACCGGAAGGACTGCCACTGCGTCGTTGTGCAGACCGGTGATGGCTACTTCCTTGGTTTTTCTGGGACAGCTACTACCTTTTGAAGAATCAGTGCAGATTGTTTGCATGTGAAGTGGTGGCGTACGTGAACTTGATGACTTTTTGTCTCAGTCGAACAACTGCCTCTTACGATCACCAACAACACAACTTCCTTATCTCGGGTGTCTTCCGACCACCAGCTCTGTGGGACACCATTGACAAATTCTTCTGAGGTATGAAATTCCTGGTGGCGTACTAGAATATCTGCAACTTGGTCAGGTTTTATGACCCCAGATGCTGGGATGACCTAGACCACAAATGGAAGAGACTTAGAAAGGGTATAAACCACCTCATATTATCAGGAAATGTCAATGATATCCAGCAGTAGAAAATGGAAAAAAAGATTTATATTACTACATAAAAGAATGTAGATTGTGACTAATAGTAATGCGTGGATCCCTTCCTTAATACTTCCTATTCCAAGTATCCACATACATCAGTATTCAATATCAACCTAAACTTGTCCTCTTATATAGCAACACTCCAACAAAATTACATCTCTATTACTGTATCAATTATATTCAATTCTACATCCATCCCAGATTAATTGTCCGCGTTTATCTTTACCCATTTTAAGAAAGTAATGAGATTAAGTCTATTAATATTTAGCATAAATGCAGTAAAGTTACCTCAAGCCAACGAGGAAAACTGAAGGAGCTTCTCGGATGATAATCCAGATCTTGTTCATCCTCCTGACGGTAGTCTGTCCTTCACATAGAATGTGAAATATAGCCTTGTCTGTCCCGCTCTTGTTCGTGATTTTTAAACTGCACGTGTCCTGGCTTTGAAGGATTATTCGGTTGGTACTAACAGCTGTATTCGGAACATAACATAGCTCATCCCACAATGACCTTATTTCATCGTTTGAGTTGATGATTTTCCCCAACTCTTGCCTCCTTACCGATCTGTCAACATGAGCAATTTCAACATTGAATTTGCACCGGACAGGCTTATGATCACTTTCTACCACATCCATGCAAGCCTCGTACCTGCCAAAATAGAAAAACAGTTTAAAACAAACAAACAAAAAAATAAAATAGAGAAAGGCTTAAGAGGAACAATCATCCCATGAAAACCTACTGTAATATTGAAGAGACTATAGGCCAAACTAAACTGCACTCTAATGTCGGACATGACCGGTTATCTCGATATAGTATCCTATCACACCAGGCAGGAATGCGCTTCTTCTCCCAGAATCATAGCCTGTAGAACAAAAACACAGTATCATTTACATTTTTAATATCCTAAGAACAAGTGTAACTTCTAAACTTACATTTATCCAACGAGAGATAATCTAACATTGTATTATACCTCCTAAAACCAGGTTTCCCAAGATCGAACTTGTAAGTAGGAGGAAATCTAATGAGGGCTTCCCTCATTCCTTGAAAAACTTTACCAGCTTTCATTTCTGCTCTTAGCTGATCCCTTTCTCGAAGCCAGTCAAAACTTCTTTGAGAAACAAGATCTCTTGCTTCATCATAAGATATTCCAAAAAGTCGATAATTGAAATCACCACAAAGAGATAACTATATCTGCTTCAGCTAAATCGGGCTTTCCTTCATCAGGATTGATCTCCACAGCCTGTCAAAGTAAAAGACCGTGTAGCTCAACCCATAGTTTAAAATGGATAAAGAGTCTATCAACTTCAGTTCAATGATGAATATGCATACGTTTGTACCACCGCGAAGCCCTTGAGCGGCAGATGAGACACCAGCTGCAAGACAGAGGATCCATGGCAAGCCAGAAGAATAAGCAGCCAAAATAAATATGTGGAGAAGGCAAAAGAGCAAGACAAAAACAGTATCGCATTATACCAGAAGCATTGTGAAGGAGGTTAGAGGACCGGCTGAAGACCATTGTTCGATATATATGATTAAAATCAGCATTGCGACGATTGACTGCTTCCAGATGAGCAGCAAAGTGACAGTTCACAAAACACATATCCGATCATACACTCTCAACTCAAACCAACACCACCTGCTTATAGATAAATGGGGCAATGTAAATCATACTCAGAAGAAAAGAAAGAATTAAAAACATAGTAAAATGATTAATCAATCATGAAACCAGCTTGGAATTGAGACGCGACAAGAACAAATCCACTCTTTATTACAAATCTAAACAATAACAGTCAAATAACTGCCAGAAAAATATAATCCATCATCTGGAGGTATGTGAATGCTTCCAGGACCACATAAACTTCTTAAAGTACCTAATTGTGCAATCAATTATAAAGAAACATAAAGGGCTGGATTGAAGATGGGATATGTAGAATTTCAACTCAGTGACAAGCTATTTTATAGAAATGAAACCCAAAATCACTCAACTTTGTGCACCATAGGTTCTAGACAAAAGTACATATCCTTATAACATAACTTCCTAACCTTGCTGGGACTGAGACCATAGTTTCTTACTAAAATAACACTTTGGTCCAATGTCTGTAAACAATCCCCTAAAATTAAGTGCCAATAGCATCTTGGAACCTGACCAGACGCAGAATAGATTGAAAATTAGAATTACCTCAGTTTCATGCTATCTTCATTTAAAAGTTTGAGCTTGAGATGTGAACAAACAAAATAGCAACATTATGGCAGGCAAACGTACAGCTATGATGATATTTGTTGACTGCAGAGCAAGCTTTTCTCAACATTAGGTAACAAAGAATCAATATGATTTCTCTAAAGTCCTCCAAAACAGTTAGCAGATAGTAAGAAGAATGAAGGTATAAAGAAGCAAAAAAGTAGAGCTGCAAAAGAACCAGCCAAGCTATATGCATTTTATAATAGAACTCCATCAGGAATTAAATGAACAAAGCTAATAAATAGTCAACGCAGGCCTTTCATTTTCTTCAATGAGAAAGTAACTCAATTTCATGTATGAATTTTGGAATCTGTGAACAAAAACTACATACCTTATTACCAATTGCTCGACCTAAACCACATGCAACAGCTCCAGCATCAAGGTCCCCCACGTATGTTCTAAGACTCTTCCGTACCCTGGATGATGAATATCAACCATAGCACAACAGATGAAGAAGTGTAAATAGCTAGCATCACATGGGAGATTTATTATGCAGGAAAACAATGACTTCCAAAAGTAGTTAATAAGAAGAACTGCAGAAGTGAGAGGCTTATTGTTTGTGTAGTAAGCGTTTTTAGTACCCGGCATAAAAGTGAAATTAGACTAGGATCTTTCCATGATAAGTACTTACCAGATAGCAATGAGCAAGCCTGCCACTGCCTAGATCCTACACGTTCAAAAGTATCAACTTCATCCAATGCCTTTCCGATTGCGTCCTGCCACCATTGCCCAATAGAACTCCCTTCAAGTCCTACCTACATTTGACTCGGATGTGAATAGAATAAAAAATCTGGTAAACAACGTTGCAGAGAGGGGAATGAAGAGAGAAGAAGAGAGATTCAATTGTATTCTTTTTCAGTTCCATAACATTACTATAAGGAAGTTATCATAAACCAGAATTATGCCAATTTATGTTGGCAAAAACTTCAGATGTCATGCCACTCCTATTTGTTTCTAACCAAAAACCTAGACAAATCAATACAACTGAAGCTTCGAAATTTCTTCTTTCAACAGTAATAAATTTGTTACCTGAAATTTGTAATATGAAATGTTACAACAACTCCTAAAACAATAGAAAATTGAAGCGAGCTTGCTATAAAGTTCTCACGTAATTTGAAAAATCTATGAGCTAATACTGAATTTTGTGAATAGATCAAGTTTTATGAAAACAAATTGAATTCAGATTTCATGTTTTTAATGGACGATAAAGTATAAAGAATCACACATCAAGACTCAACTGAAATTGGATTCATGCCAAAATTAAAAATTGTTATATCAGTTAAAGAATAATATTAAGAACAATGTGGTAACATGACACTTAATGCAGATAATTTTAACCAAAGAGGTTCATCTTTTACATATCAAGCAAGGTTTCAAGAATCCCAAAGAATTTCCTGCTGATAACAAACTAGTCAATCTAGTTAAAAATGTTCAACTGACTCAAGTATTAATTGCTTCTGGATTTTTCCTTTTTCGTTGCAACTAAAAAATGAC